>PVKS010017416.1:0-42063 GCA_004027875.1 Aplodontia rufa
TTTAGGAGACATTTTGAGAAAGTCTTTGCCTACTCCCAAATGCTGAAGTGTTGGACCTAATTTGTCTTCCATTAGTTGCAACGTTGCTGGTTTAATTCCTAGCTCCTTGATCCATTTTGATTTGATTCTTGTGCAAGGAGAAAGATATGGGTCTAATTTCAAGTTTCTGCAAGTGGCTGTCCAGTTTGACCAGCACCATTTGTTGAAGAGGCTGTCTGTCCTCCTTGTAATATTTTGTCCCCCTTTCCAAAAATCATATGTTTGGAAATCAACTTCCTGACAAAATCCCATCCCAAGTAAGGATTTGGACAGAGTTCATGTAATTCTTTATCAGTATAAATTTAACTTAGAGTTAATGTGAAATGCTCAGGACATTTTTGTTTTACATTAAGTGCTCTGGATTCTTTATGATTATTCATATCTGTGTCTGCTTTGGAAACTCTTTGTATTATATTTAATTATTATAATCATATTTATAATATGTCATCACCTATGGTCAAATACTATGTTCACTTAGCAGGCCAACAAATCCTATAATACAATTAGAAATTAATAGCTATGAGTTTTAATTAATAGATCATTTAAAATATCTTGTATTAGTGTTTAGATTTTTATATACAATTGAAAGTAACATATTCCTGGAGTTTAACAATTGAAGATAAACACAATTCACTTCAACAAGCCATAATTTATGAAAATATATTTTATATTTTTGTTAAATTTGGGGACAGTTATTTACTTATAGAGGAACAGGGAGGTCTATTTATATTCTATTTCAGATTATATTACTATTTAGCAGAGTTTTTAAGGAAACCACCATATCATAGTTTCATATAAATCCTGTAGTAATCAAATGAAAGAGAATATCTTCAAAACATTTTTCAAAGAAAAGGTCTACCATTTAAAAAAAAGCCATTTTCAAAATAATAACAAAACTTATTCAATGCAAATAAAATGCACCACAAAGCTAGTTTTATTCAGTTGGTATTTTTTTTTTTTTGCTTTTTAATTTGAACCTTTAGTTTAGAGTCAGTAATACTTCTGCTTCTTTTCAATCTAAAACATGTCTCTTATTGACATATATTTGGAATAACCTGAATATAAAGAAAAAGAGGAACAAAATAAAATGTACAATTGCAATCTTCTATCCCTATTTTCCCCTCAAGTACCTGAAACATTATCATTGTCTTTTCTATAAAAGAAAGGTGGGAATAAAATTTAAAATCACTATAAATATGTCATCTAACTTCTGATAGGCAGCTCTTCCATTAACTATGGCTAATAACCATGATCTCTCTGCTTTTGTTTATAATCTCAAGGCTATGATTTTTGAGGGATGGCCTACGGATGAATCTGATCACAGTTTCATTCAATTATTATGATTCTTTTCTTTGCACTTGTTAAACTGAAAAGCTCACTCAGTAGTTGTTGGCAACACGGGCTGGTGTTTACTCCTCCTAATGAACACATTCCTTTTAAAGTTTTTCATGTACCTTCCTTGCTGGTGAAGAAATCTCACCTATGTTTCAAATCTTTTTCCTTCTGTTACATCTCTCTTTTATGCCTTTCTCTTCTACTTTTTATAAATGTGTATGATGAGAATGGGCCACCTTGATAAACCCATGTAATTTCCCTATCATGATATCAATGATAAATAATCTTAAATACTCCAAGTCACTTCCTAGCAATACTTAGCTTAATATTTCAATAATAAGAGTAGATATATCTTAAGGTGGTATCTTTAGAATTCCGTCCACTATTCCTTCCTGCAAGCTAATCGATGAGTAACACACACATTAGCTATAATATAAAGTGATATTTATCAAACATCATTTATTCTGTAAAATATTTAATTTTTGAAAATGACAATGAAATTTTCTAGAAGAAATAGAATACCGAATTGTAATTTACCTCTTTGTATAATAGAATGCTAATGGTAACTACATCTATTTGGTCATTTTTCTTTTTGGCTTTTCTGGACTACCTAAAATGTCTAACAAAAATTATGTGTGGAAGTTTCATTTGCAGTCATGCTTTAGTAACTGGGATAATGCTTAGCTTCCCATTATAAGTAATATTAAAAATGGAAAAACATGTTGAATGATACTTTTTAGTCACTGGGCAAAACACAACATACTTTAATGAAAGTCAACCTATTATGTTAGCCTTGACATGACCCACAGGGGTTGAGGGTACAGCTCAGTATTAAAGCACCTGGCGAGTATGTGCAAAGGTCCTGGGTCCAATCCTCAGTGCCGTCAGAACAAAAGCAAAAAGCAAAGACCACTCAGATCTCTCTCTGTTGGAAGATCACAGACAGTGAGGCAAAGAGCAGGAAACTAAGTGGAGTGGACAGATTGAGGCAATTAAGAAGAGTTAAGAGAGAGAGAGCTTCAATTTACAAGACAGAATGTTAGGAAAAAAGAGAGAAATATGGAGAGAAACTGCCAGGAAATTCTGTCCTGGGACCATTTGAGCTACTTGTTCAATATTGGTCTGCACACTCATAGGTAAAACTACATGATGAATTCAGACAAAGAATGACAAAGGGGATGTAGAATGAAAATTTCCAAGAGCTCATGGATGTAGATTCAGGCCCATCCAAAAAGTGGTGGACATGAAGGGCATATAGTAGCAGCTCATAGAGTCAGAAATCAGAAAACTAAACTATTTCAAATCAAAGGTTACTCTGGACTCCTTGTGTTGGTTTGCTATGATTGTCACAGAAAAATATTATATTCTTATTGGGTTATTCTCTTTCACTTAAAGACATTAGAAGTCTGAAAAAAATTGTCAGCAGGTTTGGTTTCTTCTGAGACCTCTTTCTGTGGCTTGCACAGGGCCATCTTTTAACTATGTCCCTACTGCTCTTTGTCTTTCCTCATGCACAACCTTGGCCCTTCTCTATGTGATCAAATACCTTTTTGTTATAAGGACACATTGGTCAGATTGGATTAGGATCCACTCTCACGACCTCTTTTTAACTTTTTTTTTTAAAGCAACCACTTTTTTTTTTTTTTAAGAGTGAGAAGGACAGTAACAGAGAAAGCAAGATTCAGTTTTATTTAGTTTTTCATGTGCCTTTGGTGGCTCTGACACTTTGTGTGTTTGTGGTTCTGGGGTTGGTTCAAACCTGCATCCTTGCACATGCCAGGCAAGCACTGTAACAGCTGAACTATTGCAAAAGTCAAATCTCTTTTTAATTTAATCAGATATTTAAAAACTTTATTTCCAACAATAGTAATATTCTGGGGTAGTGAGTTTGAGGAATTCAATATGTAAATTGGAGGGGTACACAATTTAGTGATAATATCCTCCCAAAAACAAACTTTAAAAACATGAAGTTAAGCTTCCAGAAATGTATGTCCATCAGCAGAAGAAAATTTATACTAAGCAGAAAAATATATCATCTATAGAAAGAAAAGAGAAATGTGACCTATAATGATGACATAAATGACAATATAAATGGACAGGAGAATCATGACACTAATAAAATTATTGGAAAAGAACTTTAAAGGAGCTATTTTAAGTATGATACTAGAGGAGAGAAGATAAAATCATCAAATGTAATTTCAAGAGATTAAAACTTACAATATGTGAATTGAAAAATTCTCTAGATTGGAATAATGTAAATTATTTATACAGATAAAGTTAAGCAAATTTGAAGATATAGTAACAGAAACTCTAATGAAGTATTGAAAAAAATCTTATTCAATGAGAACATAGTAAATACAACAGATTTGCAAAACATCATGTGCTCAAATACACACTGGGGTCACAGAGTATCAGGTCTTAAAAAAATATCAAGTGGTCACACATTCGTGCTTCGTTACCAAAACAAAAAGGAGGGATAGAAAAAACAATTAAGAAGGCTGGAACCAAACTTTTTCAAATTGATAAAAGGTCCATAGGACCAAGAAGTCAATAAAAATAAAATAACATAAATACAAAATCCTACAAGAACATTTTAAAGTAGAATTTATGAAAAATTGTGATTATAAAGAAAATAGACTATCAGCTAGTGAAAGATATATAATATAGCATGTACAAATGAATAAAGATAAGAATTCATGATTGTGATAGCACACTGCTAAGATGCAAGTGATTTTTTAATGAATGGAAAGTAAAGTAGGCAAAGAAAGCAAAAACAAATGATAGAAAACTTGAAAGGAGAAAATTCTGCATTGTGAAAGTAAAAAAAATTAAAATAATGATTTCTAAGTATACAAAATATAAGATCATTTATCACCCATAGACCTGTACTTCAAAATATTAAAGAAGATTCTTCAGGTGAAAGAAAAATGGTACCAGAAAAGTCTTGGATATATAAAAAGAATGACATTGAAATATTAAATATGTTAGAAAAACCAAATTAATTTTCTCAGTTTTAAAAATTGATTGAGTGTTGTGACACACACTTGTAATGCCAGCAACTCAGGATGCTGAGGCAGGAGTGTCACAAACTTGAGGCCAGCTCAGAAATGAAGTAAGGTCCTGTCTCAAAATAAAAAGGGCTGGGTTGTGTCTTAGTGGTAGAACATTCTTGGATTCAGTCCCCAGTAACACACATACACACACACACACACACACACACGCACACAATTAGTAGTTACTTGGGTTATTAGAGCCAACTTATAACACTTTTTATTGTCCAATAAAATTTGTGACAACAATGGTACAATGACAAGAGAGAAAGATAGAAGTACATGAATTATAGAAATTTACATTAAGCACGAAGTGGATTAATGTTATTAGAAATTGGATTATAAAATATTTAAAAAATAAATTCCAAGGAATTTACATAATAATAAAAAGAAATTAGTCCTAAAATAATGTATGTGAAAATGGAGTAATAAAGTAAGTTTAATCTAAAAGAATGTATAAGGAAAAGAAAGAAGGGATAAAGAATGATGAGACAGTAAGAATAGCACAATGGCATATTTAAACTGAAAAATAGAGTTCAGAATGAAGAGTTCTTGAAAAATGTAACTGGAAAGATGAAGAAAAGAGCAAGCAAAAAACTAAAGGAAAGGGTCATTAATTGACTTACCCTAAGAGCCGTGGAGTTCAGAGGTTTTCAGCAAAGGAATTAAAATATTCAGATCTTACTGTGCTGGAGAACTTGAGGTGATTTTAAAGCTGGAACAGAAGACAGTGTCTTTTACTGTGAAGAGTAATAGCCAAAATAGATTGGGGATGCTACATACATTGTGTGTAGGTTTAAGGCCAAAACCCTAAACCAAACAGGTAGGCTTTAAGACACGGAGTCAGGCTATGAAAATTGAGGATTATGAATGTTGTGCATTCACAACTTTTGGTGAAACATGTCATTCTTTCTGGTCTTGAATGTTGGTACTTTGATAACATTATCATGCTGTGAGAGTTCTACTCATGTTTGGGGGCCTTGTTGTCACTCTAGCAAAGCTAATTTCTCTAAGAGCATGTGTCTAGACAGATTGTGTTCATACTATAGTGCTGATAGAGTGGCAGAAAATCAAGTGATTAGTCAGTCACTAGAACGGTCACTAAGTCAAAAGGGAGGGGAAGAACTTTCCACTCATGATGAGGCCTTGGCCCTGCGAGGAATACAAGGAAGGCTAAATAACTGATGTCTGTAATTACATTAACCATACCATCCAAAAAACACAGTGCCTGTTCATTTTGTTCAATTTAGTGTATTTTATGAATGCTTTGAAGTATTACTTTTGAAAGTAGTAGGTAAGTTTTTTTGTTGTCATTTATCTTCTTTGATTTTTTTAATTTTTAGATTGATAGTCAAAAGTGCATTTACTATGTTTATCGTTTTTACTGTGTTCATATGTATTTACTATTGTCACTATTTTAATTGGGATTTAATTTTACTGTCCAATTTTATAAATGAAATTTGATAATTTCTAGTATTAATTTTATACTTTCTTTCATGCTACCTTAAAATTTTTCCTTTCTTTGTGTAATTTTCAGTTCATTGTCTTGGTTTTCCAACTTCACCTCTTCTGTAGAGGCTGTCCTGTGGTGGTCAATGCGAGAAAGAGATTCTTGCACTTTATATCAAAATCCCGTTGGTTCAATTTTAAGCTTTATAAGTTTCTTCTCCAGACCTCCTTGAACTCAGTATTCCAATTGTATTTCTTCCATGCTCCCAGTCACATAGACAAAATGTTCCAATATTCACAAGTGCAAGTGTGATAGTTAACTTTATGTGCCAAATTCACTGGACCATGGGGTGCCCAGATATTTGTTTCAACATAACTCGTGGTGTTCTGCAAGGGTTCATCTACTTTCAATCAGTAGACTATACAAAGCAGATTTCCCCCTCCAGGGTGGGCAGACTTCATTTGATTCATTGAAAGTTTGAATAAAACAAAAACAGTAGTGGAGAATTTGCAGTCTCTTTTTGTTTGTCTTTGAGCAGTACTTTTCCCCTGCCTTTAAAACTGAGCTTGCATTACAGTGATGCTACTGGCTTATATGTTTCATCCAGTCACATGCAACCAGTTCCTTATAATAAATTTCTTTGTAACTTATGTTCTATATCTTATTGGTTGTTTCTCTGGAGAACACAGACAAATACACCAATTATATTCCTATCTCAAATCATTACCCTGTCCACTCAAAGTAGAATAACAGGTATTGTGCCTGAAATTCTGGCAGTGATAGTATTTCTCACCATTCTCTTTCAGAACAAGCTCTGAATTGGGTTGCATTAAAGGGAAAGTTCAGTTTTGCTTTTCAAAATACTTAGACACATTTTTTGGAACTCTTCTTTATTGTTTATTTTTTCCTCTTCCACACAGGAAATCTTCCTCCCCCATGAGATGAGGAACAACAGAGTTACAGGACTCCAGGGTGAGGTCCACCTGTTTAATAGAGCTTGTCTCTCTTCAATCTCAGCCTCTACTTTATCATTTCTATTCCAGAGGGTTTGCTGTTAGTTTCACCTCATCTTATGACTCAGTGTCTCTAAGGGTGTTCACTAATAATGGGCAGTTCTAGTTCAATAGCCATTTGATAGATATCAAAACATGGTACAGTAGCATGTGAAGCAATTATTTTCAAATGATGCTTAGTTCTCTGTTGCAGATGGTAAAAATCTAGGAACCTGGCTATAAGTATCAAATTAAGGCATCCTCAATAATCTATACGGGATCTTCATTTAGCAGAATTACTTATGCCACAGTGAAGTCTACAAGACAATTCAGCCTAAACGTTAAGTGTTGCTAGTTTGGAATTAATGTAGAGTCTCCTCCTACTTTGGACATTACAATACAGGAAGTCTAAAGTCATCCAATGTATTATGCACATGTACAAAATACGCTCCTCCCCAAACGGGAAGGTAACATTGAACTATGCATTAACTTGTTATTTAGCTTGGAGGGCATGTCCATTCATTTCCCCAAAAATAGAAACTCTAAATTATTAACTGGTATAGCACATCCCTGAATTTTTGCAAGATTTATCTTTCATCAATTAGAGTGCACAGATCTTACCTAGATTTTAAAAAATACATGCCATTTTTACTTCCAAAAATCTTAATTTTATCAGTAAAGGGAACTATCATGATATTTTATGAAATTAAAAAGGTTAAGGTTTCTTTGAATTATAATATGATAACAAGTAGGTCAAATTTGATCCAGAGCAAGATGACAAATGTGTGTGTGTGTGTGTGTATATATATATATATATATATATATATATATATATATATATATATATATATAAAATCTCATGTGTCCATCTTGGCAAATACAAATTCTTCCTGGCCATCCTTCCTAATGAATATAAGAAAAATATATATAGTTATTTCCCAGATTAATAGCCCCATGCTAGACACCAGAGACTATGAAGATCAATTTAGTAATCATATTTGGCACAGCAACTGTAATAGTTTAAGTATTATGTGTTCCCCAAAACTTCCTGTGTTCATACAGGAATATTCAGAAATGAAATGGTTGTATTATGAGAACTGTGACTTAATCACCCCACCCTAGTTTAAGCCGACTAAATGGATAGTAATCGTAGATGGGTGGGGCATGGGGGTGTGCTATGGAAAGGTTTAACTTCTTTGTGATCTCTTCTGAAGGGTATGCTTCCCCCACCTCCCTGCTTCCTGGTCTCTGTAAGCTGAGTAGCTTTCTTTTGTCTTATCCTTCCTCCTCTCCTCAAGTCCAAACCAACGGAGTCAACTGACTGAACCTTGGAAATCATGAACCAAAATGAACTTTTCTTCTTCCAAGTTCTTCTCAGGTATTTCAGTCACCCAGACAAATAGCTGACCATGACAATAAATGCAGTGGGTTCTAATATTTGGTTAAATGTGTAGTAGAACACTCCATCCATCTTATGTATCTTGGTTTCCTTAGGAGACCATGTTACACAAAACATATATTAAACTTGAATATAATGAGTAGTTAGTATCTGTGGATCCTTAAAACATTTAAGAGTAACATAAGCATCTATTCTTCCATAAATAATGTGATATTATTTTTATATACTTTCTTGGGTTGAGGGGAGTCAGTTTTAAAAGTTTCCACATCATTTTGCCACAACAATAGCTTTTCCTTTGTAAATCAAGAGATGAATAAGGTATTTTTGTCTGTCATTTTGAATCTCTCTCCTGACTATATGTTTGAGAATGAAGGGAATTACTCCCGGGTTCTTGGTAACTAATAGACCCACCATGAGCACAGCCTTGGCCAGAAATGCATTTATAAACTCCCTCTAAAGGACCCTTTTTAATGGGGCAAAGAAGTTGGCATTTGGGACCCACTTACTTTACTCTGGCCACAAAATTTAGGACATAATCCAACTATAAACTGAGTAAACAGAGATGAAGAATATCCACAAAACTTGTCTGTGTACTTCATCAGGCATGTAGGTGAGACCAGGGGGAAAACATTATCTACCTTATTTCAAAACCTTTCTTCATAACTCCTACATTGTTAATCATGAAACCACAAAGAAATAGGGAAACAGAAGAGATAGGGAACCAGAATTATGGGTTAAAACTAAACTTAAAACCAATTTTTCTACATGAATGCAGAATAAATTTTGTAAATGTTCACAGTAGAAAAATGTAGTCATGTAGTGATATGATAAATATTGAAAATAAGAAAATCATAAAATAATTAAAATAATAAAATATACTTTAAAAGCTAATCATAGCACAGCTCTTTTACATGATTTCTGCATAATCTGTAAGTTAATAAAAGGTGTAGGCAAGATGATTTCTTGCATTAAGTATGCTAAACTTATGTTTAAAGAGAGAGATCATAATTACACATAGAAAAAGGAAAAAAACCATATTAAAAGTAATATTCTAGGGGCTGGAGACATGACTTGGCGGTTAAGGTGCTTGCCCAGCATGCACAAATGTACAGGTTCAAACCCTAGCACCAAATGCCATGCATAAAACTCAATAAAAATTGATTCTTTCTGTCTCTGTCTCTGTCTCTGTCTCTGTCTCTCTCTTTCTCTCTTTCTCTTTCACTGTCTTTCTGTTTTAAAAAAAATTTTAAAAAGTACATTCTAATGAGACTTTATTACTCATTTGTGGTTTCTATAGAAATATATCCTGAATAAGAATATATTAAAATCCTGCAGAGAAGATATATATTTAAGATTTAGAATTTAATTTAATCTCAACTATTTGCATGTTAGGTTATTAAAAAGTCTTTAAGCATTTATTAAGATTGAGAATATTTTACTAATAGGTTAAGATTCAAAAAATTAACTAGAAAATACTACTTGAGATCTAAGAGAAACGAATTAGAGCTAAAATCTAAATCAGTGACAACACTGAATGGCAACCAAGAGAGAAAGAGTTGTTACTGTTCTAGAAACTGGCAGACAAAGGAAAAAACTTACAATTCAATCATTAATGTTTTACTTAGTGTTTTTCAAATATTTAAGCCTTATCTTTAAGTCCAAATTTTCCCTGAACAAAATTCATCGAAAATACCAATTCTAGCAATTTGAGTGCATTACAGGTTAAATGCTGAATACCTTATGACTAGATATTATAGCATATTTTTTATAGAGATTTTTAGATGGAGAGATTGGGAGCCCTCCATTGTCACTCAGATGCCTCAATCAACCCTCAAGATTTCCAGGATTCCTGGGTAAAGTAAAAAATACACCACCAAGAATATAAGATAAAAATTCCCAGTATTTTGGAGAGATTTTCTTTGTACTATTTAAAAACTATGAAAATTAAAATGCTATACAGAGCAGATATTTACTTAATTCAGACATAATATTGTTTTCTTTGAATTGTTTTGTCCCAGCTACAAAGTTAAATTAAAGCAAAAATAATAAATCATATTTTGTTGTATTGTTGCATGGTATATTTAGATAACTTATAAACATATTACCTATTAAAATTAATTATATACAGTAGCACTACCCTAGTTTATTTGTATTATAAACACAAAAACAAAGAATAAAGAGTTTAGATGAAGCATTGAATATTTCTGTTAAGTTTCTTGGTAAAGATTTATACCAGCCAAGAAAATAAGATTGAGAGTGTTCGATAAAAGACAATAAGATAGTTTTAATAAGAAAATTATCTCAGATCAAAAAATTTTTAAAGTATTTCCATAGTTTCCTTTTAATATTTAACAATTTGAATTTTTTTTTACTCATTCCATTCAATCATTAAGGAAAGATATATATTTTTAACAATTAATGTACTTTGCTTCTCGACTAATATAAGACTCTCAAATCGGAAATGAAAATGGACAAGCTTACCAAAAACGAAGCATATATACATGTATATGTATATATATATAATCTCAGTTATACAAGTAATCAGTGTGTGCTTGTGAGAATCATGGATACTTTTGGCATGATATAAAACTTTCCTGTTTTTCAATGTAACTTTTTTTTGTGTTTTAAAGAGAGATAGGGGAGGATATTGAAAGAGAAAGAGGGAATCATTTTTATTTACTCATTTCGATTTTGTTTTCCCAACACTTACTTTGGTATGTGGTGCTGGGGTTTGAACAAGGGTACTTGTACAGGCCAGGTAAGTGCTCCAACTGCTGAACCACCACTCTAGCCCCCTCAACATAATTTTCAAAGCTGATACAAGAAAATATATTTATTGCTTGTCTAATTAAAATCATTCTCTTAATTTTTCTCGAAATATGCTATGGTTTGGATCTGGAATGTACCCCGAAGTTTCACATATCGAAGACAGTGCAGCAATGTCCAGATTTGGTGGAAACTTAGCCAGATAGGGCATGGATGGAAAAACTAGGTCACTGGGAACATGCCCTTGGGGACTAGAGCTTGCCCTGGGACCCTTACCACCCCACCTGCTATCCAGTTGCCCTGGGCTTGGCATCTTTCCTCCTGTATGCCCTTCCCCCATATTGTACTGCTTCATCTCAGGTCCAAAGCAATGCAGTTAGCCAACCATGGACTGAAACCTCTGAAACCATAAGCCAAACTAAATATTTCCTCCTCTAATTTGTTTTGGTTAGCTATTTTGATCGGCGATGAAAACCTGACTAATCAAAATCAAAAATTAATATGTGAAACTTAAGTCTGTTATGAATTTGACAATCTTCAGAGTTTTTTTCCAAATGAATTAGATATAAAATAATACTAATTTTATTTTATTGGATTATGTGGTTTGATTCAAGAACTTTAAATAGTAAGCATGATATCGGACAGTATGCAGATTTCAGGGATATTTTCCTAACTGAGTAGAGGTAATCAGCCAAATCCAGTAAAAGATTACCAATCTGTGTACATCAATGAATTAGACTCAGCAGTAATTTAACAAATAGTAGTTGGAATTCTGTTTATTTGTTAGATTGGCAGTTTTGTTCCAAGTCACAAGCTGCTTGTCACCTCATCATGTGTGATCCATCTGGTGTAATATCACGATATCTTAAAATATATGTGAAGTTTGGTATATAGATTGTAAATGCTTTTTTTTAGGAATGGGAAAGCTATGCTTTTATTTTTGACACTAATGTATCTTTAAAGAAAGATGTAAAGTCTCACTTTGGGAATTTTCTGTTTAACTTCAGCTATCTGCCTCTGATACTTATGCAGACCAAGAGTTTATGTATTTTTAGCTCTGATGCCATACTTTGAACGTCTTCTAATATGGCACACATGCAGGGAATCATTACTCCTTTTGTTGTAGGGGAATCTCAGGAGTAAAAATTCTGGATAAACATTTTAGAATGGCAATGTGGGTTTCCAGATAGGTTCAAAAATACCTAGTGTTAATGATTAGAACCAGAAAAAAAACTGCATGACAAAACATATCTTTAAATGCAGAGTCAGGTGTACTTTTTCCAAATGGCTAGGGTTCAGGGATATTTGGATTAATATGCATTATACATACTCTGCAGATTAAACTAAACCTCTGGGGAAACGGATGGCCAATGAACCACTTTATCTGTACTCTACAGGTACCTTGAGTATTTTGCCACTTGCAACATAATTATAATTCTATTTTGATGTAGGCAGTGCTACTGTAGCTAAACTCATTTTCACTTCTTCTCAGAAATTCCCACAGAGAAATGGAACATAGTACAGTCTATTTATAAAACAATATTGTTTCTATATATTTAAACAGCAAAATATGATTATAATTCAGAAATTGCTCACCTATGATTCATTGCAAAATGGAACAATCATTGTCTATGGTGAGGGACAGGAAGAAAATTAAATGTAGACATCATAAGAGCCTCTTGATATTTTGTTAATGAGACTGCTTTAGTGACTTTCTGAATAAAAATCTCATTCAAAGAGGTTTGATTTTTTAAAGTATGTTTGCATGCTTTTTTTTCTACCCATTGAAATGAAATGTTGAGCTGAAATAATTAGGAAGTAGATGGGAAAACACTTCTTGGCTTAACAATTTTAGACATTTGGAGGAAATTCATGTGCACATGTACTCATGAATATATATGACTATATGTATAGATGCGTATGCAAATTATTACATGTTTTCAAATTTGACTTCAGTAATTTGGATAATATCATTATATTTTTAAAAGTATAATTAGGAAAGCTATGCACAGTGGCACATGGTCTGCAATTCCAGTGTCTCAGAAGGCAGAGGAGGGAGGGTGACAGTCTTGGCAAATTAAAGAGACCATATCTCAAAATAAAAAATGATTTGGAATGTAGCTCAGTGGTAGAGTGTATCTGTTTTGAATCTGAGTACTAAAAATAAATAAATAAAATATGTGTAATCAGGAATGTCACAATACAACATCAGAGTATCCACCCTAAGGTATCTATGCCAATATCCCTAAAATTTAGGAAGATATTACAGTACAAGTCAAAGTATTTTACAGTTTTAATTGATATTATGGATCTTAATATGGAACAGAAGTGCTGGTTATCTTACTGTCTCCAATCGAATAAAAATTTACCCTTAAAATACAGAGAATGTTCTAAACTAAAATCAAAAAACAAGATGGCAGCAGTCAGAGACATTCAAACCATGGGAGGGTCTTCGTCAATTATTATTAGAAGGGGAAACAGGGAAATATCAGAAAAAATACAGATAGCATCTAATTGTGAAGATGAGGGCAGAGAGGAAATAAAAACTTCAGATTTACAATCACAAGGAAGTGGTTTCATTCGACAATATGAAAAATTTGGGCAATCGATTTTCCTTCAGAGGTACCAGGGAGGGAGGAAGTCATGCCAAAACCTTGATTTCAACTTTCTGAAATCAAAGGTCATTCTAGCGTTTGATGTACAAAAATCTGTGAATTAATACAGTTGAGTAATTTCGAGCTACTAAATTAGTGGTTATTTGGTATTGTAACAATAGAAAACTAATGCACTGTGTTTTGACTTAATGGCTGAACAGAAACAGTTTAGTTACTCTATTTATATACTTTTCATATTATTTACCCTCAAAATGGTGATTGTATAGTTCATTTAATAATATTTACCAAGAAAATATGGTCCAATTGGTAAACTATCCATTATCACTATTGATTCTTCATCTCTGTGAATTGTCCATTCATAACTCCTATACAGGAACATTGTATGTAGATATATTTTCTGTCCTCTACCATACCCAACTTCATCAAGTTCTGGAAAAGCTGTCATTTTTTCCAAATAAGTTGAAGATTATTATGGTTTGGATACGTGATGTCCCCAAAAAACTCATGTGTGATTTAGAACAGGAATGATCAGAGGTGAAATGACTGGATTATGAGAGCAGTACAAGTGGGCTCATCCAATGGTATGGATGAACTGTTTGGTAACAGTAGAGAGTGGGATATGCATGACTGGAGTAAGTGAGTCACTGGGGACTTGTCTTTGGGTTTTATATTTTGCTCCTGGTGAATGGAGCTCTCTCTGCTTCCTGGTGCCATGTCCTGAGATGTTTTCCTCTGTAATGTCCTTTCAACATGATGCTCTCAAGTAAAGAAATAACTAATAGACTTTGATGTGAAGTTTTTGTAGAGATATGCAAAATACATACATTTGATAGTCCTAACCAACCATACATAAGAGCCAAGAAGCTCAATAATTCTATCTCTACATTTCAGCATTTTTTTAAAAACTGAGGAATATAATAACCTTGTTTGGTTGCTCCTAATGTTGGGGAATGAAGGGGGGGAAATAATGAGTTCAGGGATTCAAATTTTACTTTGAGTATACATAAATTACTAGAAATTTCAAGTGTTCCCTGAAAGAAAGCCCTATTTCCTCTATTCACAAGACTGAATGCTGAAAATCAAGCGTAGACCCTTATCCTGCTGTTGCCCTAATTGAAATGAAGTTGAATTTCCAGTCTTGCATGGTGTATACTAATAAAAGTAAGATCAACTGGTAGAGTCTAATTCTAAACGTTGAGATGGGAAGGTTTGGGGAAACCATGCTGAATCTGGGAATGATGAGTCTCTAAATTATGAGTCTTCCTTGCCAATGGGAGTCTCACTAACTACAGAAAAAGCTGTTTTTCTAATTGTTCCCAACCCAAGTGGAGGTGATCTCTCCCCACTCAGTAGTGTCATTCCAAAAGAAGTACTTGAGTTTTTGTATTTATATATAAGAAAATTCTGAGGAATACATTTGGGAATGATTATTAACATTGTAGACAAATGGAGGAAAAAGCATCAAGTTGGGTCTGATCAAATGTATTGATTAATATGCAGAAATACCGCATTAAATATAGTATCTCACAGAATTAGAAATGGCCAAATCGTCAGGTCGATTGCCTAAAACATGGAAAGAAAATAAACTACTCTAAATAATTTAGACATGGCCAGTCTTCTTTGGTTTAATGCCAAGGAAGGAATTCAAAGCTAAAAGGATGTTGGAATATTAGTAGTTTTGTTATTTAGGTGCTACTAATACTAATAAAGTACAGAAACTATAGCTTTCATAGTTTGCAAAACAAATGTGTGAGGAAAGACCCAGGATTCTTCAAGATTTCAGTGATTGCTTTTCTATGTAGGCCAGATCTTCTAGTGGAACATACCGGCACTGGATTGGAAAACTTTAACGCAGTTGCAACAACTGGAAAATAAGCAGACATAGGCTACCAAAGCAAAACTCAACTGTTTTAGACAAAGTATGTGTATGTGTTAATAAAATTTCCATCACTGTAACAGATATATGACATTAAAAAAAAAAAACAACTTGAGAAGAGCAAAGTTTAAAACTGGCTTATGATTTAAGCCCATGATCACTTGCTACCACTGCTTTCGATCCCATGGGATAGAAATACATCTAACAGAATCAGGGCAGAGGAAATCCGCTCACTTCATGGTGGCCAGAAAGAAAAAAAAAAAAAGGCAGAAAGAAAAAGGATAGGTGTCCAGGGTTCTGTTATCTCCTGGAAGGACATGTTTCAAAGTACCTAAATTCCATCCAATTGGCCTTGCCTCCTAGACGTCTCACCAACTCCCAATAGTGTTACAATAGTACCATCCTGAGTACTAAGCTTGCAACACATGAACATTTCCTGGACATTCAAAATGCAAATCACAGCAACCTTCCCACCTCTAAAGACTCAGGTCCATCTCGTAAAGTAAAATGAACTTGGTTCATCTCTAAGAGTTCCCAAATTCTTGAAGTGTTCCAGCATTGATCAAAATCCAAGTTTGAGTCTCCTCTGTGAATTAAGGCAAACTCAAATGTGAGGCCTTATAAAAATCAAAAGAACAGTTAATGCACTTCTAAGATACAACAGTGGGACAGGCACAGAGTTAAAAATTCCTATTCCAAAGAAGGGAAGGATTGTACAAAAGCAACAGAAACACAGAAGAGAAAACATTAAATACCACAGCTCTCTGTCTGTGGGCACATAGTGGTGTGATGTGAGTTCCTAACAGCTTGGATAACCCTGTCCTGATGGTCTTCCTGGCTGCATTCTACATGGCCAATCTCTTGAGTTCGCAGCCTGCAGCTTCTTTCTGCAGATGTCCTACATTTCTGGAATCTAACTTCCTGAGGTCTCCGCTGTAGTTTTAGCTTCACTCTCACAGCTTTACACACTGCTCCCTCAGAGACTGCTTACAGGGCTTCTGATACTGCCAAATATGTCTTTACATTCCAGTATTTCCTCTAAAATCTAGGTGGAAACCTTGGTGACCTCATCCTCTTGCATTATGCATGCATGCAAAATCATCATCGCATTAATGACACCAAGGCCTGCTGCCAGTACAGGCTGTACCCAAACCCACTTACAACTCAGCTGCACTGTTTTCTGATATCTTAATGGCTGGACTTCAGGAAACAAATCCCAGAGATAAAATTCCCTAGATGGCCCTGCACGGGACTTTCTTCTCAAGGAAAAGTCTTTGAAATGAGTTCATAGTTTTACACTTTTGAGATTGCAGTGGATGTATTCTTGCAGATACATGAGAAGCTCTCAAGGCATCTTTCTTGTTGATCCAATGCAAAGGACTTGGCTTCTTTTAAATTAAGCTACTTCATTTAGCAACTGCATCCTCCTTGTATACAACTTTGAACATATTTCTTTTCTAGATAAATGCAAAGTTTCTCTAATCTCTGTTCTATACTTTTGTCCCTGTAAATTTGGATCTAAGATGAAAGTGATACCCATTCCGCTGTTTGAATGTTATACTGCTTTGAAATTTCCTCCACCACATCACCTTTAATCTTAGTCTCACACAAAATATCAAGGCGTGGACAAAATATATGTGGAATGAGTAATTTTTAGTGCAATTCCCAAAAGTCCTCATTTCCCATATGAAACCTTATAGTCACAACCTTTATTGTCTGCTATTCTGTCAGCACTGACCTTTCAAGCTCACAATGAGAATTGCCCAATAAACTCCACTTGCAACTTTCCAGGACTTCTATAACTTACATCTCCAAACTTTTGCAAACTCCTCCCATAAACCAATTGCAAAGGCTTCTGAATCACATAACAAACAACAGTGATAACAAGAAGTCTGTTTCCATTTACTATCCTCCTGAATTGATCAAATTTCTGTTAAAAACTAAGAACCTGATGGTCAGCTTTAGAAGAGGATGGATTTATGTCAGCTCATGGTTTAAGAGGATTAAGTCATAGTTGGCAACTGGTGGACAGTGATCCTGGCTCATATTTTCTCTCTCTCTCTCTCTCTCTCTCCTTCAACTAGAGGATCCCTCTTCTCTGGACCTCAAACATCAGAGCTCTCAGTTTTGGGGTCTTGGTACTATGAGGTACATACCGGTGACCTGGAATCTCTTCCTCAGTTTCTCAGGTTCTTAGTTTCGAAATTTTCAGGACTTTAGCTTCAAACTGGGAATTATACAATCAGTTCCTTGTTTCTCAGAACTTCGAACTTTGAGACCATTGGCTTTTCTGGTTCTCTACCTTGCATAAGAGATATGGTGGGACTTGTAACCTCCATATCATGTGAGCCAATTCCCATAATACAGATCCTCCTACATGTAACTACATATCTGTATTTATATCCATCTACTTGATTCTGTTACTCTGAAGAACTTTTACCAACATAAGGCCTATCCTTAATGTTGAACCAAATTTTACAGAGAGTGTGGATTTTAAGTTATAGAATTTGTTGTTCAGTTCTTTGTTCAGATGTGGTCATTTGATGTTCATCTATTAGGTTAGTACTGCGACTGTGCTCAATGCAGTTTCTACCTCATCCTAAAAGATGAAATTATTTTCCATCTTACTATCAAAGATGTTACCCTTTGGACTGGAGCAGTGGCTCAGCGGTTTTGGTACTTGCCTGGCAAGCGCAAGGACCCAGGTTCAAACCCCAGCACCACGTACACAACTGAGTGTTGGAGCAACTAAGGCCATGTGAAAAACTAAATAAAGTTGCTTCTCTATTTCTGTCTCTCTCACTGTCCCTCTCTCTTTATTAAAAAAAAAAAGATGTTACCCTTTAATTTAACTTCAGATCGTGTGTCAGCCACATAGGTATGCCTTTCAGATAACAAGTGAAGAGGGAACAGCTCCGTGGAATGAAATTTTCCGACAGTCTCTGGCTGTGGTTGTCTTAAGGATCTATCTCAGCTTGCCAGTTCCTGCCTTAAGCACCCTAGAAAGGCCCCAGGTCAGAGACTGTTCCCCACAGGGGCACAGGGCTTGCGGGTTCCGGTTGTCTCAAGACCCCACTAGAGTGGCACTATACCTAAGGCTCCTCCTGCCAGCTCCTGTTTCCTTTGGCTCTCTTTTCAGAGACATCAGCAGTGTGTCACACTCAGATGGTTTTTCCTGTGTAATCTTTCTCCTTCTCCCTTTTAACTCCCACAGTCACACAAAATATATTTTTTCTTACAATAACACTAAATAGAATTGGTTAAGAAAAAAAAACTGGTGATGATTTATTTTCCCAAAGACTGATAATTAGAAACCAATGTTTTAGACATAATGTATTCCATTACAGCTACCAATCAAGTAACAGTGTTAAAAATATTATAGCAAAACTTGAAAGCTTATTAGGTATGAGATTAACAAACATGACCGTTTTGAAATGGATAATATCTTTTTTATGTCCCCAAGTCAGTTTCTGATTAGTGAATCATTTGAAATTTTTTCTTTATGTTTCATGCCATAGATCACTGAATACACTTTTATACTTATTTTAGTTTTGATTTAATGATGTTCAGTTTTACTATTTTCTTCTTAAACCAAAATTAAGCATACAAATCACATATGCAAGCACACCAGATAGAATTAACTAGCATGCAACATTATGCTAGCACACATTAGGCAAGTTTGCCATAGTTTATGCCTTTTGTGATTATGTTTCTATACCTGTGTTAACATAATGGATGTGAATCCCACTAGAGAATGTTTTAATTTATTGACTCAGGTTACTATTAACAGATGGTGTCAAGATATTAAAGTAGCAGATTTCGCATTTCTATGGGAATCTTAAAAATGAGGCCATTCTTCGCACAATATAATTAATCTCTTTCATGAGTTCAGCAACATTTACTCTAAAAATAAATTTTATTTCTCTGTATATAGCACTGACCACTTGTGTGTTATGCGTAAGATATATATTAATGAATGTAATCCATGAAGCAGCTCAAAAGCTACCCAGTTACAAATGACTATCTATTCATGTCATTTTTGGGGGGCCCTACAGAGGTATTAATACTAAACAAGATGATATATCTAAAGTTCCTGATTATTATGGAATCTA
The DNA here is from genome assembly GCA_004027875.1 of Aplodontia rufa. Classification (NCBI taxonomy): domain Eukaryota; kingdom Metazoa; phylum Chordata; class Mammalia; order Rodentia; family Aplodontiidae; genus Aplodontia; species Aplodontia rufa. Next base: position 19,635 of record PVKS010017416.1, read on the forward strand.
TGTAAAACCAAAAATCAAATTTAGGAGTATATCCAGATTCTAGTGAAAAACCGTCTTTGTTTTCTTCCTTGTACTAGAAGCCAGGTTACATACCTTTTAGAAAAGTATGTAGTAAAAATGCAAATAACTGCAAAAATTAGTGATAGCGCTATAACATTGCCTGTTTACTAATTTTACATTTTATTTCTTTCATTTCCATGATGTCAGAGATTAGTGTTTTCATTTTAGAAATGAGAACCTCATGGTTCATAAAAGGTGAAAATTCTCTACTGGACAAAGCTTAGAACAAAGCTGAGATTCAAGCTGTGATTTCAATGCCTTAAATTATGGCATGCTACTCTAAAAGCATTATTCATTTGTCTTTGATTAGAATTGATAAGAATTATTACAGTATTTATCCATTTATATGAGGACAGTTTTAAAGCTTTAACCACTTGAACTTGAACAACATTCTTCCTCCATAAAAATATGTAAGTAAACTAATAAAGAGTTTAGTAACAATAGCAGAGTAGTCTTTTATGAAAAAATAAAAAGAAAAATACACAGTAGCAAAGTTTAACTACTTCAAAAATGACTTATCAAATAGGAATCAACTGAATATTTGATTTGAAAAACCAAATCAATCAAAAAACAAACAAAAATAAAAGCAAGTACTATATAAAAAAAAACTTAAAATAAATTGATTTTAGAAACTATTGATATTGGTGAAAACTTCTTTTAATGACCATAATTTAAGTGGAATTCATCTCATATAATAATTATGTTTTCTAGCTTTATTGTGTGTTTGTGTGTGTGTGTGTGTGAGAGAGAGAGAGAGAGAGAGAGAGACAGACAGACACAAACAGAAAGAGTGTATTTGCTTTTTCCATTTCTTGGACAACAGGCAATGCAGGATTATGATTCCTGCGAGAAAGGAGAGATTGATAAAGTAAGTCCTGGAATCCTCTCAACAAGACAGCATCTCTGAGCTCAAGTGTTGGTAATAAGTTAGGGGTGCTGAGGTACTTAGAAATTTCAGCATAGTATTCTTGTCATGGGGGAGCTATAAAAATCCCAGCTATGTTTTTTAAAAAGTTTACTGCTACACTGAACATGAGAAATGTGATATTCTTAAAGAAAGGGAAAGAACAACCAAAGAGTTGTAAGTGTAAATATTTCTAGAGTTCAATGCCAGATGGGGAGATGTTCAGTCTCTGACTAGACAGAATGGAGCACCCTCAGTGATCACTCAGAACATTAGGTGAGAACCCAGGTGGGCCATGAATGAGTAGTTGAAATTAACCATCTCTGGAATAAATGCTTTTCTAATTCCCCCTAGCAAATATTGAAAACATAGCTCAAAAACCATTAGTGTACTCAGCAGATACCTCTATTCTCTACCAAAGCAAAGGAACTCATTCTTTAAATGAAGACATAAATCTTTCAATTTCTAGAAAAGCTAAGAGCAAGAAAATGTGACTCACAACTAGAAGAAAACCTTTTAGAGAGATTCATAAATAACAGAAATGTTAGAACCACAAGAGAAAGATGATTTTTGAAAAATTATTATAACTTTGACCAACAATTTAAGGAATATCAAACTTTTTGCATAAGTATTCTTAATGAATTTTTTCTGACTTCTCCAACATTAGTTTACTTAAAGAATTTTTTGTTACTTATATAAATGTAATAATAATTACTGATAATTTATTATATTACCTAATGTTACCTGACAATCATTGTTTCATAGCATATTGCATTAAGTTTTCACCTATAAATGAATAGTCTGACATCATACAAATAATTCACAATATTATTTTAGTCTACTGGTATGGTCAAGTGGATTATTTTCAATTTGGAGGATACTATAAATAAGGTTGATATAAATTTCTTATGCATTTTTTGTTGATAATTTGCACTTTAATTTGTGGTAATAGTAAAGTAATTAAATGTGGAATGGCTGAGATATAAAATATTACTTACGTTTTTAGTGATTTGTAGGGAAAGTCATATTGTTGATATGACTTCTTTTTTGCAGCTGCGTATTACAAGATCTACTCACATTCTGTGAATATATTCATCAGTTATGGTACCATTTAGTGTAATTTTTTTTTTCATTTTCTCTCTTCTGTTTTGCTTTACCCACTTGGATTTGTTAGCCTTAATCTTCCAAAGATAAAAGAACTCCTAAAATATAAAGCATTCCCTAGGGAAGTACTTTGCACAGCAAACCTCTTGATTCTATCTGCAAGTTCTTCTCTTAGTGAAGCAATTGTAGACAATAGGGAATCCCAGGTGTGAGAAACAGAGAGATTTTACACTTGAGCCTGCTGAACTTAGTATGTCTTCACTTAGCAGACAATACAGCACATGAATTAAGTCCTATTTTTTTCTGAAGTCTGAACCTAAAATCAATGAAATATGAAAATCCTTTTCCTTAACTTTTGTGACATTATTTATCTAATGAATGATGTATTAAAACATTCTTTTAACTTAATAGAAACTTCAGTTGAAGATATATGGTTATACAAATAAAGTATTCTATTTTTCAAATTATTATAATTGACAAATTTGAAAACATAGTTTGAGGACTTTTCAAAAGACAGATATTAAAGAAATATGACTTGCTCATTTATTTCTGCTTTTAATTGATCTTATTTAAATATTTGCAAGTTTGATTCAAATGATGATGATACGTGCTATTCTAAACCTTCTGCTTGCTGGCTTCAGTCTAAGAGCCAGCTTGTTAGAATGACTTGTCCAAGAATTCAGGTTTCTGCTCCAAGTATCCCCATAAGAATATTATATTATTTAAATGATATAATACTCTCTTGTTCCACATGACACAATATCTTTAGAGAAAGCAGTTTTTGTTCCATGTTGTTGCTACTAGCAACAGACATTTAAGTGAAAAACACACTGCATTGTGAAAATAACCAATGTTCTTTGGGGAAATAAAACCCAGGGAACAGTTTGATATTCCTTTTGAAAAGTTGTTTTTACATCTTGGTAAGCTATATGTGGCCTTGATCAAATAATGTAACCTCTTGAAATCCTAGTTTCTGAATTTATAAAATGAAAATGATGTTAGTACCAATATCAATAAACTTGTTTTGGTATTAAATTAGAAAATATTTGTGAAGTGTTTAGTATTTGCTCAGCATATACTATGTGCTAAATAAATGCTTGCTGTTATTACTCCTAATATAAAATTCTATCCTTCATGTATTCAAAAATTTGAACTTATCATTCTCTTCAAATGAGTTTGCTTTGCCTAAATCATTTCTTATGTGAATATTAAAACAAATTAATTTTGTTAAAGTGGTAGTTGAATTGGTATCTTGGAGCAACTAACAAGAAATATTAAGACAGAAAATAAAAAAATCTTTTTCTATAAATACTTAGAATGTGTATTATATTAACAAGTGTCCATTCAATAACCAACATTAATCTGTCAATATTTATTTAGAAAGAATAGAAAAGTTCAATACAATATCTGTTAAGAAGCAATACAATATACAAAAATAGTATCACATTGGAGTCAGAAACAGATTTTATTCTTCACCTTCTACCTTTCCATTCTTTGCCATTAATTATCCACATCTTCCACCTTCTGAATTGACTTTTTTAGGCTTAGTCAATTCTCCTGAATAAATAAAAAGAAATGCTGCATTGAAAGATTTCTGGGGTATCTTTCAGTCTAGAATATCTAAGACTGATGTTCTGATGAGTGATTCTCAGCTTTACAGATGTGGCATGTATACCTGGAGACTGATAACAGGGGAAGGCCAGAATCCGAACAAGTGACTCCCAGAAGATAAGTGATAAGTGTAATTAGGTGAGAATTGTATATGCTGGGTTTTTGTTGTTGTTGTTATTGTTGTGTTTTTTTTTTAAGAGAGAGGGACAGTGTGAGAGAGAGGTGCTGGGGATCGAACCCATGTCCTTGTGTATGCCAGGTAAGTGTTGGAACCACTGAGCAACTGATCCAGCCCCTTGGATGCTGTTTTAATTAAGAGTTTTCATTTATATTATTGAGAAATAAAATAGTTCTCATGAAATATCAAATATCAAATTATAGAAAATAATATATCCAAAACATTATAATTTTATATTTAACATTTTTCAGCATAGTGACAATATAAAAAATGAAAATAAACTAAGACAATTAACATACGCAATTCAATGAAGTCTTTTGGACCTCAATGTCTTCCTCAGTAAAATGGGAATAAAATTATATACAGCAGTTAAGGTGAAATAAACGGATACAGATGTCAGGGGGTAAACCTAGGAGACCTTCACAGATATTACGTATAATACATCTAATTCTCCCTCTGAAGAACATGAGCTTTGTCTTGTTTTTAGGGGAGGAGGATATATTACTCATCACTTTCAGGAAATTTCAGCACCTTATTCCCCAATGGGGACTCACTAAGGGCTGCCACCTAATAGGCTTCTCTTTGCATTGATACATTTTACGTCTAGTCATGAATCCTCTGAAATTTCCATGATTCTATTTTAGTCTGTGTGGAATTGTGATTGAGACTGTCAGCCAAGACTAATGAGAATAAGGTGAAGAAATTTTATTAACTTTTAAATAGTCTCCCAACCTTTCTAGAGAGCTAGTGGCAATGAGTCATCTGCTATATTTATATGACTATCAAGTCTGAGTCCAGAATAGAATCTTTGGTTGTGACAAGACTCATTTATATAACATTTTATATAATGCTAAAATGATATTTTAATTTATATTGTATCCCAGAAAAAATACTTCAGAGGGAAATAGAAGAGAAGTTTAGAGAAAATGTTCATCCTGGGAAATAACTATGTACATTCACAAAATTATAGATGCAATCTAACAAATGATGTCAAAGAAAGCAAAAAATTAGGACTGAGTATGCTTAGAGACAAGTCCTTGTAAGAAACTACTATGGATATGTGGGACAAATTTTTTATCCTGTTATAATTTCAGTTTCCTTAAAAGAAAGATTTTTGGGGCTGGAGCCATGGCCCAGCAGTTACAGTGCTTGCTTGGCATGTGCAAGGTTGCGGGTTCAAACCCCAGCACCATGTGCACAATGGAGTGTCCGAGCAACCAAAGCAATGTGAAAGACTAAATAAAAAAATGATTTTTTTAACTGTCCCTATATCTCTTTAAAAATAATTTTATTTTATTTATTTTTTTAAATAAAAATAAAAAATAAAAGCTATTTTAAAAGGAAGGATTTTAAATTAGGTATTTCCTAATATTTCACTTACATAGCACTGTGAGTATTTACATGGAAAGGAATTTCCAATGCCTTCTGTTATTTTCCTTCATATTCGTGCCAACCTGTTTTGTGTTAGTAATTTTCAGGATAATTCAAAGGATATATCTATATCTATATAGATACAAATATATATATATATATGTGTGTGTGTGTGTGTGTATCTATATATATATCCCTTATCTCTATCTATATATCTCCTTTGAATGTTCACACACACATTGCAATGAAAATGTTCAACCTGCATATTGAATGACATTATTTTTCAACACTTCCAAAATTCTTAAACATTATTATAAATTGAAATTTATGGAAATATAATAGGTAAAAACAATTTCTTCATGTTCTGTGGATGGGATTGTTGGTGACATCCAATAGTCAGTCATACATACTAAATTTAAACCTGTGGGTCTAGTTATGTTAAAGTTATATAAATGTCCCTTTCCCTTTTTTACAGATTTTAGGAATCCAGAGGCAATTCTTATATCTTTGTCATATAATATGCTGTAATCCAGAGTGATGGGCTTTGAAAAAATATGAGTTTTGTGTCAAGATTTAAATGAAAGTTCACTTTTAAAAAAAATCACTAAAAGTAAAGCAAACTATGTCAAGTTACAATAGCATAAATTCAAAGTGTCTGATGCTATCCATGCACACTTACTGATGATGATTTTTAAAAAATCAGAATTAAAATGATTTGAAGCTAGTTCTGGGAGAAGTAAATCTGAATGGCAGCTAGGACCTGGCTCCTGCCCAAACTCTAAACTGAAAAAATTTAGTTCACAAATCAGGTTGGTGTACTGTTCTATTATGAAAAGCATTCATAATTAGGGTAACATTTATGTAATTAGTACACTTGTGAACTTCTACTCATAGCAAACTATCTTCACTTTAAATGTGGCTTCTTCAGATAATGGATGTGTATAGAAGAGTATAACACATCCTTTAGGTTACCTGTACTTTACAACAAATTCTCTAGCCTTAGTGCAAGGAAGGACTCATGGAGATATCATTATTGGCAAGGGGAAGCAAATTGTTAATCTGAATCATTTCACCACATGTACTTCTAACTATATTCAATAGATCTACAAAGCAAGTAAAGTATGTCATATAAAAAGTTTTCCTTCTATCCTTGTCTGAATCCAGCTAATTATGTAGGACACACCTATTTACATGTGATTAATCCTGACTTATCACTCCTCCCTTTGCATTCCAGAAACGCATATGTCCCAGATATATGTATTGCAAATATTTGTTCAGGGTCAATATTTTCTTCACTGCCCATAAAGAATAATGACTTGTCAATCTGTTGAATATATTATACCTTTTGTTAATAATTAGTAACCATTATGGTTATGATATATGGTATGATGTGGGGGCCCATTTTAATTATATCCAGTTATAGTTATCTGGTATTCAAAGCAACCATCTATTTATTTATTTACATATTTAATTTACCAGCATTTGAACTAAAAACTTACATCCTTATCAATGATCTCTGGTGTCATTGCTGTCATATATAAGGTGACCACTCATTCATGAAACTTTCTATTATATGTGATCTCTCTTTACCACTGCCTTGCTATTTTAAACAGTACCTTTGCTATTCTGTCATTTTATCTCCCAAATGAATTTTCAACTAAAAGTTTCTAGTTTTAAAATTTATACTTAAAAATAAATATTTCATAGCATGGGGCCATTAATAATAGTTAATAGTAACCAAAACATGACCTATCATGAAAAATTTGTACTTTGACATCAAAATCAAGAATACCTTATTTAGAGCTTTGATTCTTTATACAGTCATTGAGCTTCAATGTTTTCCAGGGCTACAGCCTGTACTTTTCTATTTACTGGACAAACTTGCAAGTATAGCATTCCATAGGAAAATGACAAATGAATGTAAAAAAATGATGAAGTAGTGTCTTGCTTTAAAAACAAATTCAATTTATGTGACCCTTAACTAATACCATACTCATTGGTCTCACTTTATTATTTTAAGGAATTGGAAGTGAGGGCCTTAACATTATTTTCAGCTTGAATAAATATTAAGAAAGCTTCTTCCTGACTCTAAACTCCTGACCTCCCTTTTCTTAGAACATTTATCTTATAAAACATGAATAGAATTCCAAGTTCTTTCTCTGTTCCTTTGAGATGTAAGTCTTCTTAAATTCTTTTGCCAATTTTACACCCAGATTTTTTTTGCAGAACATCTTTTCTAGTGTAACCATAGAGAAAAATATTGCCTCTCTTGCTCTGCCTCTAAGGGAGAGTAGAAGCCTCACTCTGATAAGCACTAACTGGCAAAGTTAGTCTAATCACATTGACCAACCTTTCCTCCAATATCCTTTAATACTTTTCCAATCAACTCACCCTAGCTCTTAACTCTCCCACTGATGGTTTGTGTGGAGTTGAATTTAATCTCTTTTCTCTTTTGTGATAGTCTTGAACAAAATCTTCCTTGTCTTTTTAACTCTCCAGTCCAATTTTTCTTTGACCAGAAGATACTTAATAAAAACAAAACTATGTCAGAAGCCAGAATATATAAACAATTTTAGGAATATGTATTCTTTGTTTCAACTTAATGAAGCATATTTCTAAGGAAAATACTTTTCAGTAGTTGATTATAATTAAAAATGTAAGGGAATTGAATAATGATTTATTCAACTGCAATTTAACTTGCTTCAATGCAATTTGTAAGGCATTGCAGATAATATTAGCTCAGCTAGAAATGTAAGTTCTCTCCAGCACCAGAAGGATTTTTGCTAGCATATATAACTCTAGTTTGCTATAAAATGGAGTTTAAAAATGTGCAGTTTCAACAAGATCTCAATATGTTACTTTTATGTATAAGGAAGGCAAAATTGGCTTTTTTTAACTAAAGATAAAATCAGGGGAATCTGCTTATCTAAGGTTCATATTAGAAAAGGACTTAAACAAAAATAAATCATTTTCAATTAGATTATTTCCTTATGCATAAAGACATTGTTCAAATGTAGGAACACAGGAGGATGGTACAGATATCTTTGAAACTTTCAAGATATAGCAGGAGATATTTGTCCTACTAGCCTCACTTTTTTATCTTGTTTATCTTCATGAATTAATACTATTTGATGTGCTGTGAAAGTTTAACTATTGGCTTTTAGAAGGACACAAGAAACCCTAATGTGTGGTGTTTGACAATCTTCCTGGTATATATATATAAGTTTCCAAAGTGACTTAACTGTATAAGGAGTCTAGAAGAGATACGTACAGTCAATTCTTACAAACTGCTGTGAGCCAATTTCAGCACACTATTTATATTTTTAATTCAGCATGGCTATCTAGCCAATTTTGGTGATTGCATCCCGTCAAAGCTAGACAAAATTGGATTTTTTCTTTCTTTCTTTCTTTCTTTCTTTCTTTCTTTCTTTCTTTCTTTCTTCTTTCTTTTTTTTTTTAAAGAAAGAAGGACAGTGAGGCAGGGGTAGGGTGGGTAGACAGAGAAAATCAATTTTTATTGTGTTTTTCGCATGGCTTTTGTTGCTCTGACACTTAGTTGTTTACCTGGGTGCTGGGGTTTGAACCTGTGTACTTGCGCATGGCGGGCAAGTGCCATAACCGCTGAGCCACTGCTCCAGTCCCCAACACTGGATTTTCTTGACCTATTACAGATTAGTAAGGCTGTGTGACTAGTACTGGCCAAGGAGAGATAGCAGTGATGGCATATACCACTTTAAGTCTGTAACATTTAATAAATCTTGCAAAAACCTCTAGAGCTCTCTATTCACTGTACCAAGGTGTCATAAACATCTTCCCAGATAGGGCCTTCTCAATGTCTTCAGTCCTAGAGTAAAAATGAAAACCACAAAAGGAAAGCAAGTTTATATTTTACACATTATATTAGATGTTTGAGATGTCATGTGATGTCAGAGTATTGGTTATTGCAGCATAACCTAGCCTATCCTGTGTGATATAATCTATTATCAGGGTCTGATTTTCAAAAAAGGCTCTGTTAATACATTTCAAAATGATGAATGAACTTATGTTAAACACTGTAATTTGATTAAAGGAATTCCAGTGTCAATTTGACATAACCTATTATATTTACCTCAGCCATTCTGATTTCAATAGGCATTTCATTTTCTTGCTTTCTTACCAAATATGTCAATTTGAACTAAAAGTTACTATTTGAAAGATTCAAAAAGAGGTGTGATGCTTTTATCTACTCTACTTTTACTTGTTAAGGACTTATACTCTTACTATATGGCTAAGGAATAAGTAAAACAGGTTAACAAACAAGTTTCATAATCTATGATTAATATGCCTGACTCCTTCTCACCTATGCTCAATAAAATTAAAACAAATAAGGACTTTTGAGATTAATTTATTTGTTATCATCCAAGTAGAAACAATGAAACAAAAAAGAATAATGGCCTGTGGTATTACTGACTGATTTATATATTGCTTAACTGTATGAATAAATAACAGACATATTCAAGCAAAAACATAGTCACTCAGTCTCAAGTCTTTTAGTGTTATTATTATTATTGTTGCTATATATATTGTTGCTATTACTATTATATTACAGTACCAGGGATTGAATCCAGGGTAGTTACATCCCTAGTCTTATCTACTTTTTTTTTTAAAATTGAGAAATGTATTATTGAACAACCATACAGGTTTTTAACCAAATAATATAAAGTGTGTATAGATTCTAGATATTTGAATTACCCCCAGAGTGCACCCCCCAATTTCCCACCTGTATCCCTCCCTTCCCATTTCCACAATATCTCTAAAAAAGTATTATGTTGTATAACATTACACCTTATCTGGATTTAACACATGATAATAGACTATTTTTCAGACTGGCCCAGGTTTAGATCCAGCCTCCACAGATGAGTGGAGACATTCTACCCTTGGTTCTCTGGGTTAAGCTGATTTTACTCAGCATGATTTCTTCCATAGCCATCCATTTACCTTCAAAGGCTACAATATCATTGTTTCTAATTGCTGTGTAAAATTCCATGGTATGTATGTACCACAGTTTTTGGATCCATTCTTCCAGTGAGGGACATCTGGGTTGTTTCCATAGTCTAGCAATAGTAAATTGAACTGCTATGAACATAGATATTGCTTTGTCACTGTAATGTGCTGATTCTAAAATACCCTGGAAAGGTACCCAGGAGTAGAATAGCAGGATCGTAAGGTGGGCTCATCCCTAGATTTTTGAGGATTCTCCACACTGCTTTCCAGAGGGGCTGTACCAGTCTGCAGCTCCACCAACAGTGTGTTAGTGTCTCTATCTCTCCACATCACCTCCAGCATCTATTATTGTTTATTTTCTTCATTTTTGCCATTCTGACTGGCATAAGGTGATATCCTAATGTGGTTTTCATTTGCATTTCTCTGATTGCTAGAGATTTAGAACACTTTCTCATGTATTCATTGGCTTGATCAACGTCCTCTGGTGACAAGTCTCTATTTAGCTCTTTGGCCCATTTATTAATTGGGTTGTTAGTGTTTCTGTAGTTGAGGTTTTTGAGGATTTTGTAGATTCTGGATATGAGACCCCTGTCAGAGGAATCATAGCCCATGATTCTCTCCATTTCAATAGGAAACCTCTTGACTCTTTTGACTGTTTCCTTGGCAGTACAAAAGATTTTTAGCCTATGGCATCCCATTCACTGATTTTTGGCTTTACTTCTTTCACTTTAGGAGACATTTTGAGAAAGTCTTTGCCTACTCCCAAATGCTGAATTGTTGGACCTACATTGTCTTCCATTAGTTGCAAGGTAGCTGGTTTAGTTCCTAGTTCCTTGATCCATTTTGGTTTGATTCTGGTGCAAGGAGAAAGATATGGGTCTAATTCCAATTTTTTGCAAGTGGCTGACCAGCACCATTTGTTGAAGAGACTGTCACTCCTCCATGTAATATTTTGCCCCCTTTTGTCAAAAATCAGATGTTTAAAGATTTTAGGGTTTGTTTCAGGGTCTTCTATTCTATTTCATTGGCCTTCTTTCCTATCTTGATACCAGTACCATGCTGTCTTTGTTACTATGACTCTATAGTACAGTTTTAAATCTGGTATGGCAAAACCACCAGTTTCATCTTTCTTGCTTAGTAGTGTTTTGGCAAGTCTAGGTTTCTTATTGTTCCAAATGAATTTGATAATTGCTTTTTCTATGTCTGTAACGAACGACATAGTTTTCTTTATAGGGATAGCATTAAATATATATAAAGCTTTTTGGTAGAATGGCCATTTTTATTATATTAATTCTACCTAACCAAGAGCATGGGACATCTTTCCATCTTCTTTGGTCATCTTGGATCTCATTCGTCAATGATCGATAGTTTTCATTGAAGATATCTTTGATTTCCCTTGTAAGGTTAATTCCCAAATATTTTATTTTTTTCGAAGCTATTTTGAAAGGGACTGATTTCCTGATTTCTTCTTCAGACCTATTATTATTAGTGTATAGGAAAGCTATTGATTTATGAGTGTTGATCTTCTATCCTGCCAATTTGCTGATGGAGTTTTTTGGATCTTCCAGATACAGGATCATGTCATCAGCAAAAAGAGAGAGTTTGACTTCCTCTCTTCCAATTTTTATTCCTTTGATTTCTTTCTCTTGCCTAATTGCTCCAGCTAGGGTTCAAGAACAATATTGAATAAAAGTGGTGAGAGTGGACAGCCTTGTCTTTTTCCTGATTTTAGTGGAAATGCTTTCAGCTTTTCTCCGCTTAGTAGTATACTAACTGAGGGTTTAGCATACATAGCCTTTACAAAGTTCAGAAATGGTCCTTTGAACCCCATCTTCTCTAGAGTTTTGAACATAAAAGGGTGCTGGATTTTATCAAAGGCCTTTTCTGCATCCATTGAGATGATCATATGGATTTTGTCCTTGATTCTGTTTAAGTTGTGAATTACACTGATTGTTTTGCGTATGTTGATCCACCCCTGCATTCCTGGGATGAAGCCCACTTGATCATGATGGATTATTTTCCTGATGAGTTTTTGAATACGGTTTGCTAGCACTTTATTAAGGATTTTTGCATCCAAGTTCATCAGGGATATTGGTCTGTAATTTTCTTTTCTTGATGTATCCTTGTCAGGTTTTGGTATCAGAGTTAAGGTTGCTTCATAAAAAGTGGATGGGAGCATTCTCTCCCATCTTCTGCTGGCTTTGGGGTTAGGTTGTTCTTCCTTTTGAAGGGCTTTGAGATGAAGCATAAGCTTATTTATTTGAGATCTCTCTTCATTTTTAATGTGGGCACTCAGTGCTATGAATTTTCTGCTTAGGAAAGCTTTCATGCTGTCCCAGAGATTTCGATATGTTGTGTCTTCATTTTCATTCTCTTCCAAGAGTTTTTGCATTACTTCTCTCATGTCTTCTTGGATCCATTCTTCATTTAATAGAGTATTATTCAATCTCCATGAATATGTGTGTTTTTGTTATGATTATTACTGTTGGTCGCTAGGGTCATAGCGTTATGGCATGAAAGGACACACGGGATGATGTCTACTCTTTTTATATTTGCTGAGATTATCTTTATGAACCAGAATATGATCTATTTTGGAAAAGGATCCATGTGCTGCAGAGAAGAAGGTGTATTCCACTAACTTGGGATGGAAAATTCTATATATGCCTATTAAATCCTTTTGGTTTATGGAGTTATTTAGGCTGGTGGTTTCTTTATTGATTTTTTGTTTTGATGATCTGTCTAATGGTGACAGTGGAGTGTTGAAGTCTCCCAGTATAATTGTGTTGTGATCAACAAGTGGTTTGATGTCGTGAATTAATTTATTGTCATAGTTGGGTGCCCTGTAGTTTGGAGAGTAAATATTAACTATGGCTGTTTCTTCTTGTTCAAGGGTTTCTTTTAGTACAAAGTAAGTGGCCTTCTTTATCTCTTTTGATTGACTTATGTTTGAAATTTACTTTGTCGGATATAAGTATAGCAACACTGGCTTGTTTTCTTGGGCCATAAGCATGGTAGATTTTTTTTTCCATCCTTTCACCTTTAATCTGTGGATGTCTTTGCCTGTTAGGTGATTTTCTTGTAAGCAGCATATAGTTGCATTTTGTTTTTTTGATCCAGTCAGCAAGTCTGTGTCTTTTGAGTGGTGCATTTAGACCATTCACATTCAGTGTTAGGATAGAAGTGTGTAATTGATTCATAGTCATTGTTTCTTATTTAGCTAGTTCTGTGGTTTCCTTGGTTGGTTATTGCTGGTTGATACTTTCACTGAATTTCTTCAGTTTGTGGATTTTGGGTATCAGTTGCTTGGTCTTCTCTCTGGAGTGTTTCCTTGAGAATTCTTTGTAGGGCAGGTTTTCTGTTGACAAATTTTGCCAGTTTTGTTTTATCATGAAAAATTCTTATTTCTCCATCAAATTTGAAGCTTAGTTTTGCTGTGTATATAATTCTAAGGTGCATGTTGTGGTCATATAGATATTGAAAGATATTATTCCAAGACCTTCTTGCTTCCAGCATCTGTGTTGAAAAGTCACAGACAATCCTTACTGGCTTTCCTCTGAATGTGATTTGGCGTTTCTCCCTTGCTGCTTTTAATATAGTTTCCTTGGTGTCTCTGTTGTACATTTTGAATATGATGTCTTGGTGAGTTTCTCTTTTGATTAGGCCTATTGGGTGTCCTGTCAGCTTCCTGGATGATCTTGTCTGATTCTATTTTTATGTGAGAAAAGTTTTCTTTCACGATCTCTTTGAGAATATTCCTCATACCATTGATTTGTGTCTCAATTTCTTCCTGTATTCCAATTACTCTCATTTTGTTCCTTCTCATTTCATCCCAGGCATTTTTTTTTTTCAAGAAAGAGGGACAGTGAGAGAGACAGAGAAAGGGAGAAACAACTTTATTTAGTTTTTCACATTGGCCTTAGTTGCTCTAACACTCAGTTGTGTACGTGGTGCTGGGGTTTGAACCCGGGTCCTCGCGCTTGCCAGGCAAGCGCCGAAACCACTGAGCCACCGCTCCAGCCCCATCCCAGGCATTTTTAATATTCTGGTCATGATCTCTTGATTGTTTTTCTTTTTTGGTGTCAGTGAGCTCTAGCTTGATCAACCTGTCATCATGGCCCAAAGTTCTTTCTTCAATAGCAGAAGTTCTATTTTCTACTGAAGTTAGTCTATTATTGAATTCCTGCATGGTCCCTCTCATGTCATTGACTGCAGATTTTAGGTCTGTAACTTCCTTTTTGAGGGAATCAATTCCTTTAGTGATCAAGTTTCTCAACTTGAGTTATCTCATTTATTCTCTTCATTATCTCTTCTTTTAATTCGTTGTTCCTTTTTGATATCAGCTCATTGATATATTGTTCCAGATTTTCATCCAGGTCCCTGGCCATTGCCCCCTTACTAAGGGAGTTTTGGTATTGATGTGAACCTCTTCAAGTTTGGTTCCTCATGTCTGAAGAGTTTCTTCTCTCTTATTTGCCAGGTGAACCCTTTGTGGAAGCAATACAAGATTCAGTGTTTTTTTTTCCTGTCATCTGCCTTAAGGTCTAAGCTGTTGGATTGGGAAATCTGTCCAGACCCTTACTTGAAATGGGGTTTTCAGGAGAGTTGATTTCAAAAGACTACCCTCTTTACTCTGAACTGTTTGTTACCCTTACAGATTTCCAACACCTCATGCGCTAGTAGCAAATTGTCAATATGAACAACCAAAGCTTACAATAAACAGTAGTAAATTGGTTATTTATCATAGATTATAATGGACTATTGAATTTAGCCTATGCAACTAGAGTTAATGAAAATTCTTATTTTTTATGACACCCGTATATTGCTATTACGTATGACGGACTTCAAGAACAAATAAGTGTTATTCAGATTAACAATTGCAGCAGTAATATTTATGCAGCCTTAATAATGGGAGGTTGAAGAGAGTTAATCAGTTTGGAGTAAGAAAGGGTGGGAGTAATACCAGTGACATTAAGAAAAGAGATTATATAGACCAATATGTACAGTGAGAAAGTGGAGGAGGTAAAGAATTCGCTGTAGAAAGAAAAAAATTGCTAAGAAAAAAAATTTTTAAAGAAAAGGAAATTTAAAAAAATTAATAAATTTAAAATAAAGGAGAAAAGAAAGAAGTACAAAAGAAAATATAGATCCAAAGGGAAGCTAGGATAGCTGTGGCCTAATATAGGAAGGGTGAAAGAGTTATTACTAAGATTTGGATGATCATTAAAGGGAAGAAATTATCCCTTTGATTTATGATTGTCAGGCATAAAATATTTCAAATACTATATGCACTGACTGGGATCCTTCTTCTCAAGAATGAGGACAAGGCTAGAGAGGATGGATAAGAGGGAATAAGAGAGACGATCAATGGGGGAAAAGAAAAAGAGAAAGAAACCTTAAAATAGGGTATCATAACAGAAAGATATATTGTTAATTTTTCCCCCTAAAAGAAGAAGAGAAAGAAAAAACATATGGAAGAATAGGGGGAATACCCTCCCCTAGAAATTAACAGGGCAGAGAGACAAAAACAGCTAGTTTTTATATATCGAAGAACCAGTAAACTTTTCCAATTATTTCATTGGTATACATCTAGAACATGCAAGCAACAGCAGCAAAAAAAAAAAAATCTTACTAGGTAACACTTGGAAGTATAGATATTAAGAGTGTCTCTCTGGCCCTTAATGAAGTTAAATTTCTTAATAAAACCTTGGAACTAAAACCAGTAAGGGCATCTCTGGGACCTTTGGGAGGAGAAGTCCACTTTGCTTCTGGGTTTTGATATGACTGTCTCTCCGTCTGTGGTTATGTGATCTCACAAAGGGGACTGGGGTGTCTTCAGATTCCTGGGATTTCTAGGAGGAGCTTCCAATGAAGAGGATTGATTCTGGAAAGCCCTGAAATTTGCCGGCTTCTCAGGGGAGCTGCAGCCAGAGGGCTTAATGAGCAGGGACCCTGGCTGATTTCTATTCTCCCTCTGCTGGGAGAGCCATACACTATCTCTTGTGACAAAAGATGTGCTCCTCCTGGCTAGGAGGAGTGGACAGGGCAGGGAATTACTCCCCGCTATTCCACAAACTGAAGACCTCCTAAGAAGAGTGGAGTCTGGGGCTGACCTAGGCCTTCTTTTCCTGGAGACTGAAGCCTGTGGTTATTTCCTGATGCACTTATCCTAGGCTGCTCTAAAAAGCCAGAGAGAGCTGTCTCCTGGGGCTCAGAATGGCAGCCCAGCTTTTCCTGCCGAGCAGCATGATCCACTGGGCTCCTCAGTGTGCCTATTCCCAGCACAGCTCTCGTCCCCCCGCAGTGTATGAGCTTGGCAGGTGGCTGCAGCTGCGCTAGCCCGATGCTGTCTCATTGTTGTTTTTATAAGGTACAGCCTCGGAGCACTGAGCACGGGTTCACTGTGTCAGTTCAGCTCCACAGTGGCAGCCGCAGCTGCTCACAGTCTCTCCCACTGCAGCCTCTCGCGGCCATGGTCACTGTCACCCGCAGCCCTCCCTCTGGTGGAATGTAATCCAAAACAAAAAAGTTGCACTTCTGCTTCTCTGGCGGGCTCGATACATTCCCTTTTTTCTCCATGCTCTGTTCAGACCCACCAGTTTTCTGGTCCACTCGCTGCTGGAGCAGCCCCGCACCTGTGTTAGGTAAACAAAGCCGCAGTGGCGCATTGTTTAAAGCACAGCGACTTCTCTGCTGCGGGGAGTGCAGGGTGCTGTAATCCTCCCCACTACACTCTCCAGCCAGCCAAACAGCAGCGACAGGTGAACAAAGACCGCTGTAGCGCTATATTTAAAGTACAGCGGCTTTTCCGTGGGGATGAGATCGCTGGCTGTTAGACTCCTGGGGTTTCAAGATCTACTCCCCCATACGCACCTCAAAAAACAGGGAATGAACTGGGGATTTTCCATCCAGTCTCAGAGCCACTGGGGAAGCCGTCTGTCTTTGAGTCGCCATCTTGCAGTCTCCTACTCCTTATCTACTTTTTATTTTGAGACAGAGTCTCATTAAGTTTCTCAGACTAGCTCAAACTTGTGATCCTCCTGCCTCAGCATCCTGAGTCACTGGAATAACCGTGCACCACCATGCCCAGCTCGAGTGGTATTTGTATTTGTGATAATGAGGCTTCTGAAAATAAAAATCACTCCTCACAGTGATCTAGTCTGAGAAGAATCACCCACCATGTCTGAAAAGTGTCAGACTCAGACTGCAGAGTTCTGTCACAGGATGTCCCTGACAGACTGAGGTAGAAAGAGTTAAATCAAAATAAAATCTGCTCTAGTTTTTATTTTAATCATTAAAATCTGCTCTAGTTTTTATTTTAATCATTTATACAACTTGTATTATGATTAATGACTGCCATTGAATTTGAAAGTATTATGAAAATGTCAGTTTTATGAAAGCACCTATATATTAAGTGAATAAAAAAGAATTTAACATCATGAATACAATTTTGAGAAATTCAAATCCTGTACTACCACCAATTTTAGATGTTATGGCCTGTGGATAGTTTTCAAATGCTGTTTCATGATAATAAACAATAATCTATAACAATTACATACTGAAAAGGTAAATGTCAATAATAGGCACATACTTGGGTGTTTCTTAATTTTATAAATCATAGTGATAAAATAAAATGTTCTTGAGTTCAGGAATGCTTCATGTCCGTGACTGCCATTATGTCTTGCTGGATAAATGTGTCACTGATAAATCTATGTACATAGGTGGTTGCAGAACCAGATTTACAGAATATAAGTTAAGAAATAAATAAGTAGGCTGAAAATAAGAAGATCTAGTAATATTCCATTTTGCATATGTATCCCAATAATTTTTAAGATAAAATTTTTAATTTAGTCAAGAAAATGAAGAATGCCATCTATATAAATCTTAAGAATGGATGAAAAGAGAAACCTAAAGGCATTGGAATAGGGAGAAACAGAGTGTGGAAGAAAAGAGCAATGCTCTTTATAAAATAAATACTTCATACTGATTACACAAGGAACTGTGCTTTTCCTAAAGATTCAGAAAAATTGGGGTGCTTATCTAGGATAATTACTTATCTGGGGTGAGGCAGGAGATCACCTAGAAGAATTAGTGAGATAAGATATTTTTCTATGACCAAGAAATTGATATGCTTACATAGCATTTGTTACATACCTGGGTCTGGTCCTTAGGCTCCAAGGAATTTTGATAAACATGACTCTGTAATACTAAAATTCGTTCATTGGCATTGCTAAGATGAGAAGACTTCAGCTACCTGATCTATGATCTTTGTCTCTACAACGGAACAAATCCTTTGAGACTGTCACCTGAAGTCAAAGGTTCTTCCATGAAGGAGCTTTTGTGTAGAAAGACCTGACTTTCAAATCTGGGACGAATGATTGCAGAACAATGTTTAAATCTGAGAACAGGAAAACTGTGATATATGAAAGAACAATCAGTGGCAAAGTGACTGTGGGGACTATAATATCGCTGCAGAGTTACTCATAGATTTCATCAAGTCAAAGGCAAGCTGACTTAAAATTCAAGGGCTTTAGCAACAACCACAACATCAACAACAAGTTATTTTAGCTTTATGTAGAATAATATGTTATAATAGGCCTAAATGGTAAAGGCAAAATAGTTTATTTTTCTTTGTCAATTTCCTGATAATACACATGGATAAATTTTATTGCTTTCTATTTAGAATACTTCAGAAATTAACACATATGAACATGAAGTGTAGTAGCAACAACAATCAGGAAATAGAGCATGACTCTGTGCTGCTAAAATTTATTCATAAAGTTTTGGTTAGTTTGAAGATTCTCTTCTAGCTTAAATACTACACCTACTGCTACAGTCTTCTTTGACTGTGTGTAATATATTTTGTTCTCAAATAGGTTTTGATTTACTTTGACAAGCAATTTTTAAAATTGTTCAAGATTAGAAGAGATACTTGTGTGCTCAAATTATAGCCCATTGGAAACCAGTAAGTAATGATCATGCATTAACCAAGAAGCAAGGTAATTGTATGCAAAATTTGTTTAGAAAAGAACATTAAATTTCTGAGAAAATGTGATGAAGTAGAGTTAATGGATTTGTGTGGTTTATTCTCTCTTAATCCTTAGGTTTATGCATTTTATACATCCTCACTATAAAATACTACTGCATATTATTTTCTTACCATGTATCTTACCATGTATCTCCAGCTTAGAAAATGTAGGCAAGCCTCGTATTTCTATCCTTTGATTTCAGTTTACTTTGAGAACAACCAAAACATTTTGAGAATGGTTCTTTCTTCACAATTGTGGGAAGAGGGTTTTCTTAGGAGATCTATCACAGAAAAAAGTATTTGGAGGGTTCACACTCCTCACTCTGTGTGTCTAAGGAAAATATATTGAACTTAGACCACAATTGTCTGATTTCAACGCAAAATCAGGTTCATGACTCTGTGGGTTCAGTCCTTCATTGATCTCATGACTTAAATAGTTCATGCCTCCCTTTATGTATTTTTATAAGAGCCATGAAGAAATGTATTTTTTTATTGGTTCAACGTAGTCTTGGATATTGGAGGAAATTATTACATCAGTACATAGATATTTCATGCATGAGCAGGTATTGACAAAGTAGTTAAGCCCAATTTTTGTTTAGGATCTCCCTGTTTTCATCCATGACCCGATCTCATGTCTTCTCTGTATTCTTCCATGTTATAGATAGAAATGAGCATGTACATTTATAATATTTATTGAAATTTCTGGGTTTATATGCCTACCTGAGTATAGTTTGGCTTTTCATGGGAGCCCAGTATACCCAGACATATTAATAACCTTTTTCCTCCTCAACTCCCTCCCTCCCTTCTCCTCTCACTGAAAAATGCAAATTTTAATCCAATAATACTTAATTAAATACTTTCTCCAGATGAGTGGGAGAGATTTTCTACCTGCCAAAGAAATGAAAAGTAAGGTGAATGAGGATTTTCTCTGCATCCCTCCACTAGCTCATTGTTTTCAATGCACTTGTTTAACAACCAAAACTAAGGTCAGCATGGCGCTGCGCCTGTGCCTATTCAAGGGATAGGAGCTGAAATGACAACTGATGCAGAGTCCTGCCCCTTTTCTTTGTGGCTATATATATTTTTTTGGCTGTATCTACATCAATTAATTTGTCTTTCATTACCTGTATACGAATACTTGTCTGTTGTTTCCAGAAATCTACAGAAACGCATACATCATGATTTTACCCTGCATTATGCATATTCTCACAGAAAAGCCACCATGTTATTCGGTAGCTCTCCAGTAATGAATGCATAACTGATACAATACCATAACAATATAGTAAATAATATCATTGAACAAATAACATGATTCCCAAACTTGACCAGTATGAATTGCCCCATTATTACAAATACAGAGTTAAATTATAAAATATTCCCCTTCCCCATAAAAATTAAAGGTTAACGAAATGGAAGTTTATAATTGACTTCAATATCTTATTCTGATCATGCTCAACTATATAATCTTATTCAAATTGTTTTGCTTATTTATTTACTTCTTTGTTTTTAATTTCATTTTTAATATATAGAAGCAGTTGCTCCTGTAGCGCATTCTACCAAGTCATCTGTGACATTATATTAGTCTTTAAACTGGATTTATCATGCTTCATTCTTTTCTAGAGGGTCAAATAACTATAACTTCAGATCCAAAATATGATATTATAAGAAAAGATAATCTCCAGTCTTTGAAACTTATAAGGTGAAATTATGTCTCGAGAAACTAGTGTCTGCTATAATGCAAGCAAATTCCATAGTCCAAATGGATTCAAGAGAAAGAGGGCTCACAATATTAGTATGTGTCAGCCATTTGGAATACTTGCAAATTTAATAAAAGGCACTATCATATGAACTGGTTAAAACATATGCCAAAGTGTCTGCATGATTGAAGAATTACATGCCCTTGACAGAGATGTTCTGGGAGCATAGCATTTGAAATTAATTTAAACATTTCCTGGGTATACATTTTCTAGTGTAAGCAATTAGCATTTGAAACAAATTTTCATAGTGAGATTATGCTATCTCTGTAAATCAAGTATTACTTACATTTTATTCCATCTTTTATTATTTTGACGTATTTTATTCCAGTTTCTTATAAATGTTTTTCTAGCAACCTAATTCAGAAATTAAGTTTGATCCCTGTTTATTAAATGGCTTCCATATTCTGTCTGAAAAGATTAATCTACATCTCTAAAGACAACTGTCCAAGTGAAATTTATTTTCTCAATATTTCTCTGTAACAGACTCAATCCATTGCTATCTCTATTTTCCCATTCCCAGAAATACCCCAAAGCATTTTATTTTATTTTTTTATATTCATTTTTTATTTTATTTGTAGAATGTATAGGAAACATACCTTTCTACAAAAGAAGAAAAAGAAAAAAATTTAAAAAAAAACACTGCTCACGGCTGTTGAATTATTGGCCAGTCATGGAGTGAAAGCTATTTAGGTACATTATTCTTTAGAATGAATCATGTAATAGGAAAACTCAGAATTTTATTAAATTTTCCCAACTAACAGCTTGAAACTGTAGTTGGAGAGAAATAAAACTTCATTGTCAAGTTGCACCCAATTCTTTATTTTCTGGTTAGTTTTAGTCTCATATTTTTCTTCCCTTTAGATAATTCACTGAGCTCTGGCAAAGAACGTAAGAGGAGGAACAGTGAGTAATGAGGGCATTGGGGCAGGGCAGTAGTGAATTACCTGTTTTTAATTTAGAGTATGAAGATCTCTAGGAGTAAAAAAAACCATGACCTTTGCAGAGGTCATATTTAAGGTAGAGTTAGTATTTCCATTTTTATTAAAATTTAACTTGGGAACTCATTGAATCTGTGTAGGGTTATTGGTAGAATGGCCATTTTGATTGTATTGATTCTTCCTAACCAAGAACATGTAATGTTTTTCCATCTACTCGGGTCTTCTGTAATTTCTTTTTTTAGTGTTTGATAGTTTTCATTGTAGAGGTCTTTAATATCCTTTGTTAGATTGATGCCCAAGTGTTTTAGTTTCTTTTATGATGAGATTGATTATGAATGGGACAGAGTTACTGATTTTTTCTTCAGTGGACTTGTTGAATGAGTATGGGAAAGTTAATGATTAATCAATATTGATCTTATAGCCAGCCACTTTGCTGAAATAGTTTATAAGCTCTAGGAGTCTTCTGGTTGAGTTTACTGGGTCTTGTAGGTATAGGAT
>PVKS010017417.1:0-42076 GCA_004027875.1 Aplodontia rufa
AAGTATCTGGATTAGTTTTTCTTTCTCTCCCCTTCAGCATGATTGTTATTTATCTGATATCAGGTCCATCAGCTATTGTCTGTATTGTTTTGAGTTCTCCCCCCAAAATGTTCGCTTTTCTGCAGAAATATTAAGATGGATCTAAAAAGCCAGAATCACGCAAAATATGGTCAGGAAGGCTCTCCTCTTCATGCTGTTTACCTTCTGTCACCCCAAGCATGTCCACCACCTCCTCCCGCCACCTCCCACAGTACAGCGTCTTATTACTGCTGGCCTTGGGTGTGTGTTTCCACAAAGGAGCAGACACATGCACATATTTGATTTGCCCTTGACACCCACCAGTATCCCTCATCTCCTCTTTCCCTTAACAAGGGAAATTCGGCCCTTCAGCGTGGTACACCATCCACCTTGCCATCAAGTCACGTCCCATCTTTCCATGCACCTAGGCGTGGCCATGTTACTAAATGCCAAAAGGATGGAAGGAAAATGAAGTTGCTCTTTCTAGGTCCTGCTCACGAGGCAAGTGGGCATAAATTCCCCTACCACCTTCCTGTGGAACTTGACAAGGGACACAAAAATGGCCACTTGGGGTCCCAAAATGAAACCATCTGCTCAGAATTCAAGAGTCCCCTACCATGGGGCCAGAGAGGTGGCTCAGTGGTAGAGCACTTGCCTGGCATACACAAGGACCCGGGTTCAATCCCCAGCACCACATGCACAACTAAGTGGAGGAAAAACAAAAACCAGATGGAAAAGAAAAGTCCCCTATCAGCCCTTGACAACCTCCTTTCTGTACTGTTACATGAGGTAGGAAGTCAACTCTACTTTCAGTCACTGTTTTATTCTCTTTGTTACAAGTGCTTAGACTAGAGCTTTACCATAAGGCGACCTCACATGGGGCGATGATGGTGTCATCCCGGGAATAAAAATCACTGGGGCGTGGGAGAAGAAAGCATGCACATGAGACTGCAGAGGCCAAGCTGGGGCGTAGAGGCCATGTGAGGTTGAGGAAAAGACCTGCTGGCTGTCAAGCAGGGATGTGAGCTGGGGTTTTTGTTCCGGGTTCTGAGAGAGTTAGAAAACCCTTGGAATTTCTTGGATGGTAGGGATGAGAGGAACATCATTTATTATTCACGATAAGTTCTTTGCAAAACCATACAAGAGCTTATGCTAATGAGGGATGGGGGCTGGGTGCCTGAGGAACCCATCATATAATGAGAGGGTTGGAACTTTCAGCCTGACCACCCACCCACCCCAGAACTGGGCTGGAGATGGACTTAATCACCAATAACCAATGATAGCAATCACCTCATCTATGATGCTTCCATAAAAGCCCTACTCTACTAGACAGAATTGGAGAGCTTCTAGGCTGATGAGCACAGAAGTTCTGGGAGAGGGGGAAGCCCTGGGGGGGCTGCAAGCTCTCAACCCTCCTCCATACCTTGTCCTATGCAGTTCCTCCATTTGGCTGCTCCCAGGATGCATCTTTTGTAATAAGCCACAAATGGTAAGCAAAGCGTTTCCCTGAGTTCCGTGAGCCACTGCGGGTTGAGTGCCCCTATCCAAAATGTTTGGATCAAAAAGTGTTTCAGATTTAAGGAGTTTTTAAATTTTGGAATACTTGCATAGACTTTACCTGTTGAATATTCCTAATCTGAAAGTCTGAAACCAAATGCTACAAAATTTTAAACTTTCTTCTGGGGTTATACTCAATCTGTACTGCAAACTATCAAAAACAAAGGGGTCATGAGATCCCCAAATTAAAGCCAGTCAGTAAGAACTACAGGAGGCAACCTGCCTTTCAACTGGCACATGAAGCTCTCTCAGGGACTGAGTGCTTAACTGGTGGCATCCGACACCAACTGCAGGTGGACAGTGACAGAATTGAACTGAGCAGATGGGACACCCATGGGTGCTGGCAAAGAACTAAGTTGACTCCATAAGTCAGTGTCAGGATGTTGGGAGATAAAGAGAAAAGTGTGTTCCTGGTTTTCTAACTGAACAGGGGACTGGGACAGCAGGTAAAAAATCTTTACAAGAAATCCACTTAGGTAGCTATTACACTAGGCCACAAGCTCGAAGAGAGTGGCACAGCAGGACTGAAGAAAAGTAAACAGCATTAAAGTTATCTGGACTACATGTAGGGAAGCAGCCCGCTAAAGGCCATCGAGACTGTGTTGCTACAAGATGCATCAGCGACTGCGTCCATCACCATAAGGACAAGCTCCTCTGGCCAGCCCTATCCTCAGCTGATCCAGCAACTCCAGCTGCCCTGAACCCCCTCATTTGCAAGTCATCCCAGGCTGTCGGTCAGGCCTACTGCATGCTTGGTATCTCCTGGAACTTTCTATCAACCTCCTTGCCTCACCTAAAACTCCATGGCTTGAAGGACCTCACTTCTGTAACAACCCTCACAGACCTCCTGTGAGGCGCTGCAACTTCTAGAACATTCCCTCTCTAATCCGTGGAGAAACTTCTGCTAACCTTGAGGCTTATTTTATCTGGCTATAAAATATTCTCCAATTCCTTGTCATCTATCAACATCCTTATCACAAACCAATACTCACTAAAATACTCATGCTTTCTTCCCATGCTAGCACACTCCATCCCTGTGTGGATGGCCCAGGCAACCACCTCACCTCTCAGTCCTTCAGACCTAATCTCAAATGATCTAGTCTTCTCTAGCATCCGAGGCTCACAGTCATACCATGATCTCTCCTAACCCTAGGTAACTGCACCACATCCAAAGTTACCAACTCAAAGAACACTGCGTTCTGACTGCACCCCTGTCCTCCTGGCTCACCTCCTCAGTGCCTCCACTGGACCAGTGGTGACACTGCCCACCAGGAACGGGGACATTCTAAAAGCCAACTCTCTCAGACTCTTCAGAAATACTGAAGAAGTGAAATACAAAAGAACACAAGAGAATAAGGACACACAACCAAAAGTATTGTGCAAACTGTAGACCGTGAATGGAGTTAGAAAGCAGATAAACCTGACACTGTGAGAGACCAGAGCGTGGACGTCCGTCAGTGGTGTGGCTGGATGTGCGACTTCTCTCCGGAGCTCTCATGGTACTGCAGTCTTGTGGGAACGTGCCACAGTGCGAAGTATTTAGGAGTGATGTCATGTTTGCAACTTCTCTCAAATAGACCAGGAAGAAAACAGGAAAGAACAGAGGGAGGAAGGAGGGAGGATGGAGGAGGAAGGGCAAAGGGGAACCGGAGGAACAAAGCCAAAGTCGAAGCTGCTGAATCCGGAGAGGGACGTGAGAGGAGCTTTCCATTCATTCAGCTTCATTCATTAATTTCTCTAAGTTTACTACCCATGTGGTGAAAACACACGACCTCCTGGCTGTGTGCTTTTGAGAAGAACGGGCTGGAGCGAGCAACACCTCAGCGATGGAGCACTTGCCTGGCATGCATGAGGACCTGGGTTGGAACCCCAGCACCACATACTTGGCTAAGTGATGGGAGAACAAAAAGCAGATGAAAAACTGAATAAAATTGATTCTCTCTCCTCTCTCCTAAAAAAAAAAAAAAATGTCTAAGATACAAAAGCCTAGGGGCAATGCAGCAAGAAAAACCCCCTTTGGCAAAAACTAAAAGAAATTCAATCTGGTATGTGTACAACCCTTTCACTGTGTTCATCCAAACTGAATGAAAATAGTTAGGGCTAAGAAACGAGTTTAATCTGAGAGTCCGCCGAGCACCACTCTGAAATCACTCTCCCGCTCCAGCACACACGGACGTGGCCTCGAGCCCCAGCTCCGCATATCGGTGACGCAGTGTAGGTTCCTCAAGCAGCGTCCAGCTAGTGCACACTGTGGCTGTCAGCCTTTTGGCCACTACGAACAATGCTGCTGGGACTGTCCCTGTGAACATGATGTCACAGCTTAGGCTGTTGACTCTACAGGAAAGACTCCCAAAAGTTGAGCAGTTAGGTCAAAAGGTTTACGCTCAGAATCTCAGGCCAGATGATCTTCTCAAAAGAACATAGCAAGGAGGGGGTGTCCATCGTGGGTGTTTTAGAGGCCCCTTGAAAGCACGGACAGCACTGCTCACTCACGCGGCAAAGACCTCATCACCTCCGTGTGCCAGCAACACCAGTCAAACCAAACGAGCACACCATGCCTCAGTTCCTAATATTCTTATGGATAATCCAACACTGCCCCATTAATTACACAGTTAATACTCTAATCATGGTGATAGTAAATGCTTTTGGGAAGTGTTGGGACAGGTCACCAGTGCGAGTGTATGACCCCAGCATGTGGCAGGGGAAA
The DNA here is from genome assembly GCA_004027875.1 of Aplodontia rufa. NCBI lineage: Eukaryota > Metazoa > Chordata > Mammalia > Rodentia > Aplodontiidae > Aplodontia > Aplodontia rufa. Next base: position 4,283 of record PVKS010017417.1, read on the forward strand.
GACCTGAGAGGGGCTTTCAATAGTATTCATCCACAGCTGGATAAATCTCGCATCACCAATGATTCTGAGATTTATGATGTACAATTATAAATATGTGCTTTCATAACTGTGTGAAAGAGGAAGAAGAGACGGTAACTCAGGAAAACGCAAATGGAGTGCAGAGCCCTTTGTACACCTCATCTCTCCCAATCCTCACCACTAACTTATACGACAGACTGTCCTCGCTTTCAAAATGTACAGGGTGAGACTCACAGAGACCAAGCAATAGGTTCAAAATCACAGTCACTGCATGGCGTGAGGACAGGATGGGCACCCAGGTCTCCAGGGTTCTCTCCACTATACCACAGTGATTCAATAAGCCTAGAAAAATCTATCTGCACAATTAAATATATTTCTACAAGTGACACATGCACAGTTAGGAGAGTAAGGGACACCACCTTGGAATTAAAGCCACTTAAGTTAAAAACAGTAGCAACTGTTGAGTCTCTGTATGAAGTACAGGCTTACGTGAAAGTGTAGGAAAGCGTAAAACATCAAAGTGTATTCCACAACTATGAGACAACACTCCTCAGAAAGCCAACAGAGCAAAGTGATTTCCAGTCAAGATGACACTAGCCTAGCACCTTCACCAACAGACAGATTCCATGCCACTTGGATGTGCTGTCATGTCAAGGACAGATGACAACAAGAGTCTTACTCTAACTGACCATCTCAAATTCAAGGTTTACCACTCAAGCTTGCTACAGCAAAACCTAAGTTAAACAAAATGTAATGATTCAACAACTACAAGAAAAATTCAAAGATAAAGGAGGGGGAGCTCCCAGAGAAGACAACTGACAAAAACATGGACGTAGATTAGTTTGTTGAGAAGACTTTTATAGTCCTCCAGGAGTAAGCTTCCCAAGCAATTAATCTATGTCCATGTATACATAGTTACACACACACACACACCAAACTAGATGAGTGCTCCAAACATATCTTAATGTCCTTTTGGGACACTATTATTCCTGAGGGATACAGACACTCCCTCTCAAGGACTTATAAAACTAATGCATAGAGAAAATACGCGTTTGCTACTTAAAATAGTAGAATACAGCAAAGTCATAAATCAGTAAATACTCTAAACTCCAGGCTAAAAAAGGAAGTAGAGAATAAGCTAGAAGGAATATGAAGAGGAGTTTGTAAATTTTTAGATGTAAATTTTAGATCTGCAAATTTTCACACTGAAAGCTTACTGTTTCTCTTTGACAAAGAAAAATCACTAACACAGGACACTAGACAGAATCAACATTACAAGTTAACGGGAGGGAAGAAAAGAAGGTCATGCTTACAGGGAGGGGAGAAAAGAAATTTGCTCTGATCTGACAAAGAAAAATGTCAGAAGAAAAAAGATGAGGGAAAGTGTAACAGTATGGCTTAGTTGTCATCCAATGAAAATGGGCAGGGGAAAGCGGATGTGCTGAAAAACTGAGTCTTGAAGTTGCTCTGGCTACTACTGGACAGTTGTACAAACGTTCACTGCACAAAGGAACTTGGTCAAGGGGGCAAAGGCTCGATGTGCTGGTTGCTAAGCTGGACTCCCTGTCGAACTCTGAGAACACCACATTTTTTTCTATTCCACACAAAGCCCAAGTCCAATTGCCAAGCATCAGGGCCCAGAAGCTGTGTCTGCTTCCAGGGAACCTGTGAAATGTGCTTGGGGCTTCATCTGGCCTTGAAGCAGGCTGGGCAGTCACACCACTCCACCCCATAGGCTCCCAAATGCAACCTCCCAGCCCCACCCAAAGAGACTCCATTTTGTGTTCTCCCCTCCCTTTCAAGGAAGCAACTTTCTAACATCCTGAAAAACTGCCCTCCTGAATCCGGGTTGAACAGTGAGGTAACTGGTGTTTCACCCCAACTGCTAGCTGCGAACATTCTGCTTTTGTATTCAGCTTGCTTGCTTGGCAATAGGACTAGTAACGGGAAGTTCTTGACCCTTTATAAGCTCTGCTATACGGCTACAAGATGTGTCATTCTGAGACCTGATGTTTGGGGGTCCAGAGTGCTCACCGCTGGCCAGCTCAATAAAGGCTTCTTTGGCTTTTACGTGAGTGGCTGGAATGTCCTTATCTCAGTTTGGGTACAACAACCTACAATGGCCTTTTCTGAATATTCTTAGACCCCTTAGTATTTGTTCAAAATTCAAAGCTAGCTTTCATTTTCCACTTTCAATTTGATACTAAAACCCGTTATTCTAAAGTTGATGACAACTTATGTTGGGCAAAAATAACGGATTTGTTACTAATAGAAGTTGCTAATAAGGGCCGGAGAGGTGGCTCAGCAGTAGAGTGCTTACCTGGTGTGCATGAGGACCTCACATACACAACTAAGTGGAGAAACACAAACAAATTTAAAAAAAAAAAGATGAAAAAATAAATTTATTCTCTTTCTTACTCTCACTGAAATAAAAAGAAAGAAAGCTGTTAATAAAACTTAAAAATTTAGCATATATTGGGGCTGGAGCGGTAGCTCGGCGGATATGGCACTTGCCTCGCATGCGCGAGTACGTGAGTTCAAACCCCAGCACCACATAAGCAGCGAAGTGACCGAGGAACCGAAGTCACATGTAAAACTAAATAAAAATTGCTTCTCTCTTTAAAAAACAAAAAAATAGCATATAATTTACTCCACAAAGGGGGTTAGTATAACTTTGTGTTCATTATTTCTATGTAATCCCTCCTCCTAATTCCATTTATCACCACATACTTCAACGCTCACAGCATTTCATTCTGTTCCCACACAACTGTCAGCTACGTCCATGAGGAAGTGAAAGTGCCCTTCCTAGAAAAGTCTACACTTTGCTGCAATCAGAAGCAACAAGCTGTTTTTCTACCCACAATTCCGTCAAATGTAAGACACTATGTTCTATGCCTCCCCACATTTTTCAAGTTTCCTACTTCAAAAAATAAACAAAACCCCCATCGACAACAACAGAGCAAAGCTGTTACCAGATGGCACTAGCCAATGGTTCTCATTTTCCATACAACAATAACTACAAGACACGATGCGTTCACTTAGGAAAGTTTATTCAGTGACTTATAAGATGCGTATGTAACACACAGGGCACTAAAGAAAAACGTCTCTAGAATGCCAGTGGAGAGACTTCAAGCTTTTCTGATTTCAACTGAAACGCCCAAGTAAGCAACTGCGTTGTGGGACTGGCTCATGAGAAAACGTAAGTATCTAGAACTGGACACCACACATCATAAAGGGGCCACAATGTTTTCTCTTTTACCTCGAATGACATAATGATCCAGCGCATCTTCCATCCTCCCCAGGGCTTCAGATCTGTCAGAGCCGTACGTGATTAGCTACAAGCAGACAGAGATGACATTATCATTTTCGCTAACCACAATTTAAATGATTCAGCCCAGGAACCAGCAGAATGCTTCAGAACAGACTTCCCAAGATACCTTTTAAAACTTCATAGTGGTTCCTTTTAAATATAAAACGAACCACTTGAGTTTGAGAAAGCAAATACTAGAATCTAGCTATTTAAAACTTACACATTATCATAGTGATAACCTATTTTAAAAAACAAAAATGTAACAAAAATAAGCAAAGAGTTTAAAAGGAGATGTATCAAAACTTGACTATTTGGGATGGATGTAAACACATGGGATTGAATAAGACTTTTTTATTTCCTTATTTTTCTGTGGTTTCCAAATTTGATACTGAACAGGTAACATACATAAGTCACCATAAAAAAGCACATAAACTTTTAAATACAAAAGTGAAAAGGGAAAAAAAGGCTACCTGAAGAATTGCTCCATTTTACCTAGAATAGGGCACAGAAGTAAGGGTGCTGGCCTCAAGGCACAGCGAGAGCTTCCTGCTCTGCAGAAGTTTGCGTGATTGAAACGCATCTTATCTAAATCAATAACTAAGAACTTAACTCCACATTACAGATTTTTCTGGTGGTTATCTTTATCATCCTATAGATGGCAATTATTTTGGTAAATATTAAGATACTTGCCTTCAATATTAAGCCAGCTTCAAAATTAATTTGTAAGCCATTATTCTGAACACAAAAGTAGGCATCTAAAAATGAAACCTTAGCTATTTAAAAATCCACTTACGATATCTCATGTATTTTTCTTTTTAAAGTAAATTAGTAAACAAGCTCTTTTAACAAACAAGAATTAAAATTCAGTTTAACAAAATAGTGTAAAAATATAAGTGAAAATAGGGAAAATACAGTGGTTTGTTTACTGCAACTATATTAAAAAGTACACTTGGGGGAAAATCATCTTGTGAAACAGATTCAACAAAGAAATCATTCCTCAATACAGATTTAACATTTCTGAGAACACAAGACTTCAAATAAGATAAAAAGTTTTAATTATCACAACATTTTACATATTATAAAGTCATAAAATTTCAAAGACTGAAAAATTTAAGTAGAGATAATTATTCAGTCTGGAAGAGTAAACGTGGAAAAGCCTGGTGGACAAAAGCACATGTTCCATTCTTACATAAAGTGCACCTGGGCCGAGGGTTCAGCGCAGTGGTGGAGCACGCCTGGCATGCAGGATGTCTCGGTGCGAGCTCCAAAACACAGAGGAAGAAAGAGAAGAGCAAGCCAAAAACTTAATTCTGTCCAATCTACTTGACTAGTAAATGCAAAGAAAAACTGCAAAGTCAGAAGGACTCTAGCAAACCCTGCCTAGCAGCCTGATTTATTTCATTTCTTCAGCCCAGCTTCTTAACATCACCGACCACTCACACTTTCATCTTAGGCATTTTCTGGAACTAGCAAAAAAGCAATCAATTCCTTTCCGTTGCTCTGAGCTGGGTGGTCCCTGGGTGGATGTTTGTCAGTGTGTGCACATAGTAGGAGGGCTATGAGTTCATTGGGGAGGAGAGAGTACTACAAATGAATGTGGTCTTGAAATTTCTCTCGTTCTTTTATTTTCTTTTTTTTTTTAAGAGAGAGAGAATCAATTTTATTTAGTTTTTCACATGGCTTTCATTGCTCTGACACTTCGTTGTGTGCGTGGTGCTGGGATTTGAACCTGCATCCTTGCACATGTCCAGCAAGCACCTTAACCACTGAGTTACAGCTCCAGCCCCTAGAAATTTCTTAAGAGAAAAAAATCTGCTGTTCCATTTTATATCAGTACACAATTACTGTGTACATTATAATTACCGTGTAATTATAGTACATGATTCAGGAAGACACCATTTCAGACTTTTTAATTAAATATGTACATTATTCAGATGAAAATTGAAAGAAACCATTAAGAAATGGAACTAACTTTGGAGATCATAGGATCATAATAAATGCTGATGTCACTTCCTGGTTGGATGCCACTGTCGACCCGGACCTGGGAGGGAGAGAGACAAATGAATGTAACTCCATGTTGTGTAATTTTTTTTTTATCACAAATTTAATTTCCATGAAGAAACTAAACAGTTTCAATTTCAAGTAACATGCAAGTTTTTGGACATTAGAAAAGCAAGCCAAAAATGCACAGAGACCTACCGATCTCCATTAACAGGCCCTACAACAGACAGCTCTGTTCTACCAAGTGAAGGAGCTCAGGAGTGAAAAGGGGGAAACAGACTTCACACATCCCTGTGCCCATGCCCAGCATGCCTCTAGCTCTCTGCTGGAGAGGAAGATGCCCCTGCTTGGGGACTCCCCACCAGATCCCTCTGGGCGCCCGGGGAGGCCCAAGGCTCTGCCCCTGGCACTATAGGAACCAGCCTGGCCTTTCAAGTCCGCAACACTTTCCTTCCTGCCACACCCTCTCAACTATAAAATGCTCCTGTCTATTACTGCTAGTCCCCGAGGGGTTCGTGCTTACACAGCCTTTCCCAGGGCTCTGCTCTGTAAAGACACAGCCCCAATTAGAGTTCTGATTTTGCGATTTCCATGGGGCGAAAAACAGCACAAGTTCAAAATATCCTTTTGAAGAGTCCCTGAATGCTGTTAACCAGCCAACAAGTTAGTTATTAGATACTGAGCCTTGTTTTCATCTCCCAGTTTGATATCAGCAGTAAAGGCACGGAGGTTAGCCATGTAAAACTTTTAAAATGAGCAGTTGCTGAGGACAGAATATTTACTAATTTTTGTGACCAAGTTTTGGAATCTGAAGTATTGAAAAGCTAATCAAAATACTGAAAGCTGTCAGGCCTATGCTAGGGGTCTCGAGGACAGAGGAATTGAATCGAAGCTGCTGGAACAGCAGGACTTTGATACCCAACATTGTAAAGGGGTGGGCGAGAAGAGGGAGCGCAGCTCATCACCTGTGGGAAGGGGCCGTCCTCACCAACAGCTCATCTGTCTGCAGCAAGGCAGGAAAAGGTCAACTCAACGGCTGTTAGGCCTTTAATATTTTAATTTAGGCAATAATCAAGGGACCACATGTAGAACCTCTTGTCTAGGATAGCCACATGAGGGTAACATGATGGCTTTATTACACCGTGACATCAAAAGATAAGCCATAGTTTCACTCTCTTAAAAAAAAAAAAATCACACTATTTCTATTTTCCCTTTAAGGTTTTAAAAGAGAACATCATACTCAAAGGGCTTTTATTTCCAAATATACAAACATAAACAAAAATATGAATATCTTTATTCACATTCATAGATGAAAATCTCTAAACGAAAGCCACTCAGCATACTTACAAAACATACTTGGCCTTCTATTTTCTAGAAACATACTTCAGAACATAAACTACATTCTGTGAAATTCCTAGTGTTAGTGTAAAAACAAAACAACTAGAAAAGAATTAACAGGGCAGCTTGGAAAGCAATAGCATCCCAATTTACCCTGGCGACATTCAGACAGCTGCAAAATGGCAACTGGCAGTCAGGTGACATGTAACAGAAAAGATACCTGCGCACTTTTGTTTTCTTTATAATAAATGAAAAAGTTTAAGAGCTAATTTTACTATCATGTCACATTTAAAATCACAGTACACTTGCTAATAAGGTTGTATTTAATGAATACAAATTCTAAAACTTCTGACTTTATAACACTGCCACATAAACTGCTACAAAGCTAGTGAGCAACTTTAACGTTCAACTCACTGGTAAAATAACAGGCAATAAAAGCATTATATCTTCCTATAGTTCACAATTTAACCTTTTAAGTACTTTGAATAATACCATCCTAAAAGTTAAGTGACCCAGGGTTCCTAGACATAGCTATGTCTCTGTTATTTAATAAAATTATGATCACAGAAAATAGGCCATTTTAATTCTAAAACATATAGGGTAAGATCAAAATATATAGAATCAACACAAGTAAGCAAACTGACATTTCCAATTTGAAATTCTAACAAAGCACGAAACCTCTGGTTTATAATTTACTGTGTATGAAGTTTTTTTTTTCAAATAATAATCAGCTATTTTCTAATTTCTAACAAATCAAATGCTCATTCCTCCACAGAAACAAAGGCTATATAAGTTTGCAATGATTGCTTTAAGAATAGAGTCAAATGCAAATTGAACCAAATTTCTGAGCAGAACAAAACTGTGGTTTGATGATCAAGGATTAGAAAGGAAATCTTCACCTTTGCCATATCAACATATTTCAGGTTTAAAGAAGCATGTGAAAAGTTCAAACCCTAAGTTAGATCTTAAATATGTATGCTTGTGACCAAAAAAGGTAGGCACAAACATGGTTTCTCAAGTTAAACTGACTGACCTAGTTTTAATGAGGCAAGGAGGGAAAACCAACAAGGCCCACCACGTGAACACCCAAGCAGCTCTATATGAGATTCTCAAACCACTGCTCAGAAACCTCCAGCATAATTAAACTGCTTTCCCAATTCCACAGTGGATCCTGGAAAGTATCAGACGGCTCCCACCCTGCATTCTCAATTCACCTCTCCCCTGCAGCACAACTCCCAGCCCGCCATGTCTACCTGACAAGTGACAGCCCAATCTGATTAAACGCTTCCAAGGGAGGGGACTCGTGGGCCTCCATGACAGGCCAAAAGTGATCACCATGGAGATACATAATTACAGCTGTCAACGCATCTACTGTCCTGCTGACACCAATTTGATTGCTCCCAGCAATAATGATAGACAAAGCTCAGTGTGCACTCTGCTGCACCCAATCACTTTATCTGTTCCTTGGTCCATTTAGCTGACACGCAACATTCACACAAGCAAATAACAGCAGCAAGCAGAACATTTAAGGCATTTTAATTGTTTTTTCTTTCTACAGATGGCTCACAACTGCAAATGTTATTACACAAAACTCCTGCTGCAGCATTAATTGAAGAAAGATTTGGTGGGACAAAGGCTGTGGGGTAGAGTTTGTCCATTATCACTTGCACTTTCAACAGGTCTCACGTTTGAAAACTGCAAATTACAAAAACTTGCGAGGGCAAAATGTTTGGCATCCTGTTAGCTATTACAACATGGTGAAAACTTCTGACAACTAGCGCAATCATTATCAATTCTTATTTAATACTTTTGTTTGATTAAAGAAGTGTTTAGATATGTCCCTCTGATGCTTATTTCTCATCTGCTATTTAACGTCACATAATGCCTGTTAAATCTTTACAATTTTTTTTCTGCCTTCAGGCTTTGAACACAGCATGGAGTCTCCCAGCCTAGAAAGGGTCAAGTCCCTTTAGAAAGCACATGGACAAAAACAATTTAGAAAGTGAAATAAATCATATATCCAATAACATCTTCAAATTTAGAATTCTTCCTGTAATCTTTCACCATCTTCTTGCCAGTAATCAAACTGCATAATCATATTCACAGATGGTACAGCCTTGTCACCCACCAGCTAACGTGGTGTCATGCATGTATGCACTCACTACCTTGATTAAGAGAAAGGGAATGTCCTTGTTCTTTTCAAGCAACAAAAACTATTTAAAGAGCAGTTATTAAGTCTAAAGCTAGTGGGGAATAAAACGCACAGACTGCATTTTCTTAACTGTGTAAACAACGTGCATTCTTAAAGTCAGTGACAGTAGACTGAGGCACAGTTCAATTAACGAGCTGATTTTGTGCCTAAGTTTCTCGACATTTGACTATTTGGGGAAGTTGCATTGGATATACTGAAAAGATTAAATTGTAACAGATAAGAAAAGTCATTTACAGTATTTCCTTAGGATTACATGATCTTTTTGGTTACGATTTTCAAAAGCACTGGGAACCTGGTAAACTATCATTTATGTCATCAGATGTCCCTGAGCTTCCCTTGTAAAAAGAATTCTATCTTTCCTAAACACCATAAAGTACCCAAAAAAAAATTTTTTTTAAATAAAAACACTGATTCTTCATGAATTACACTTGTCCCTCGATTTACACCCTTTGGTGTTGACTTGCTTTCACATAAAAGTACAACATAAATCAAGATTTTAACCCCTCAGCTGATATTACAGCTTAATGACTTACACCAGGTAGATGTATCGGCTCTTGGTACTGAGACAATCTCCCAATAGACGGTAAACCAAAAGACTTGTAGGGGTCCTGAAAGTTCAAAGGAAAGGAAGCACAGCCTTTGAAATATAAATCAGCACAAGTAAGGTTAAATCCAAGGAAGAAGCGCTGAGAGCTCTAGTTTTAACATACGGTATTTACCAAATCACAGATTTCAGAATGCTACTGTCTCATCCACTAGACAACTCAGAAGTGCATTTAAAAATCAAACAGAGCTGCGAGCAGAATTTAGCCTGACCTTGATCATACTTTATTGTAATTGGTAAAATTCCAACTTTTTATAAAACTTCTTAGAATGCCTTGGGCAAAAATAAAATAACCTAGGCTCTACATCAAAACATACTCAAGTTCAGAACAACAAATGTGGTGCACTAAAGATATTTGTTTTTCTTACTTCTCAAAACAGCTCACATATGGTCAAACTTGAGAATCTGGGCTCTTCAAATAAAGACCTGAAAAGAAACTCCGCATGTGCTGCTAGATATGTATTCCATCTACAAAGATCTTAGATTATCAGAATAAATAATAAATAAGTTCAGTGCACAAGACACACGCACCGCTTCATACATGATGCAGAGCAAGAGCAGCAGCAATAGCCACAGCAAAACGCATGTCCAAACTACTTAAAAACGATGGACACACTCCCGGTATTCTCAAACGCAGACACTGACCCATCTTTTATATTGACAGGCATCCCTACGTCCAAAAGTAAAAGATAGTTCAAAGGCTGCCTTGCCTTCTTGTTTTAATCATTTGGAAAAAAGCGTTGTCAGGTCCCAAGCATTCTACTATCTGATTAGTATAGTTTGAAAGTAATATAAAATATTGAACTAAGAACTGATGAGTAAAACCCATAATCAAAATTAGGAATTAAGAGTGTATGTATTACCAAAAGTTTTACAATTTAAATGTTAATCATTATGTCTATGTAATCATAAAGTACAAAATTAGAAAAAAGTTCAGTAAAAATGGACTGAACAATGAACATGCACGCAGGGCAGACTTTAAAAATTAAAAAAAAACTCACAAAAAATTAACAGTGTTTCTTGTTAATGGGGTTTAAAAACAAACAAAACAGAAACCACAGTCTTTTCACCCTCTTAATGGACTGGTAGCTTTTCCCATTCCAGAAATACATGAGAATGAACTCAACTCCGTTCTTCAAGACTATTTTGAATTATGTTGAAATTGTCTAATTTTTTTTATGGTTCAATGATGGATGACATCATCAGATGCGTGACACTGGGTATAAAGCCCTAGCATTACGATTGTTTAGCTACTCCAGATCCCCTGACTCTGGAGGCCGCCACCACCCTCGCTCCCAACACCATTCACTTTACCTCGGCATAAACTCGGCATTCAACTGCCCAGCCGTTAATGGAAATATCAGCTTGCGTGTGCCTGAGAGGGTAACCCTTAGCAACACGGATCATTTCTTGGACCAGGTCCAGGCCAGTAATGCACTCTGTGACAGGATGCTCCACCTGCAAGACCAAGATGTGCCAGTCAATAGGTGAAGGGAAAGCTCCATAAATAGAAATAAACAAAATTTTCAGAAGTTGCTGGGTAAAACGAGGTCGGTTACACTTAACATTCAACTAGATTTGACTATAATACCCCCAGCAAGGAAAGCAGATGAAAGCATGAGCACAATGGGCCACATAAATCATGATAAAAAAACACACCTAACAAAGTATTTGTAAATGATCTGTATGACTTTCTCCAATTTTGATTTACTTGTGGTCCAACAATGTTTAACAATTGCAATTTGAAACTGACTCTCAACTGAAATAACATGCTTATTTTGCTGCAAGCCTCACTGTGGCTGATAATCAGCCTGTTCTGCTACACTTAACATGGCATCCACAGGGGCAGCTTGCGATTTTCCAAAGCACTAGTGGAGCCTGCGTCTCAGCCACTTGCATGCTTTCACTAACCTGTCCTGACAAGCAGCCAGATTAGCGTGAGCTTGCATCAATGCAGCGCAGCAGAAAGGAGCAGATGGAGCCTGCAGGATGCTTTCCCTCCAGACTGACCTGGGCAGTGCTTAGCATGCACAACAGAAAGCAGCCGGAGAACCACTCCGCTCTCTCAGCAAATTGCAGAGAACTGCTGCGGCTGACGCTGTCACGGGAGAACCTGGCCTTGCACACCAACACATGGGACACGTATGTACAAAAACATACACTGACATACAGGCACAACAACAGGGACACATGCCATGGTTACCCGATCGATCACTTACAAATTCCCAACCCTGAGTTAAAAGACAGCTAATTATGGCAGTGTGGAAGATAATCTGTCTTTCCTTGAAAACCTTGAATAAGTTTTAAAATTTCAATAAAACTTTGGCCACATCTGCTGCTTTGACATGGATTTTTCTCCTTTGTAAAAATCAAGTATGTCCTAAATGCACTTCACAGTGGTTTCATTCCCATGACATGTCATATTTCATACATGGATGCAGGAAAGGGTCAATGAACAAGCGAATTATCTTTCCATCTTCAACTACACTAATTGAAGGACAGGACTTAGTCATTATAATAATCTTGAAGCTTATCATAAGCAGGCAATGCCATGGTCTTAAAAAAAAAAAAAGCTTGGTAAAAATAAACAGATGGCACCCATAATTAGCTCTGTGAGTGTTATGAGTTTGTTTACAGTTTCAACAACATTTTAAGACATTTTGACATAATTTTAATGACAAATCATTGCTAAAATAAGCATCTACCCTTTATAAAATAAATGTAACACTAAATAAAGATCTTATTAGATGGTTTAAAATATATTTTTTGAAAGCAGCTCATGGTTTGTGAGAAGTAAGACTCTAGATGATAGAGGAAGAGCAAGCGTGAGGGAGGTCTCCACCACTGCCAAGCCCATTGCGTGGGAGAAGGAGCTCAGCACCGCTCAAGAGCAAAGCTCTACCCTGCGCCCACTGCCTTGTGAAACGATTCTACCTGCACATCCTTGGTGGGGGAGGACGACGGTATCTGTGAATGTTAAAACGCTGATTTTGACAGATACTGCGGTCACGTAAAAAATAAATACATCAAGTCTGCAATTTACTCTGAAATATTTCAGGTAAAGAAATATATATATAGGGGCTGGAGTGCTGACTCAGTGGTTACGGCGCTTGCCTGGCATGCGTGATGACACAGGTTCGAACCCCAGCACCACATACACAATGATGAAGTGTTGGAGCAAGGACAGTCACATGAAAAAACTAAATAAAATTGATACTCTCTTTCTCTCTCACACACACTGTTCCTCTCTAAGAAGAAAGAAAGAAAGAAAGAAAGAAAGAAAGAAAGAAAGAAAGAAAGAAAGATAGAAAGAAAATGTACACACGTATAGGTATACAGAAAGGACGCAAACACAGTAGATGGCAGTGAATTCCGAAATTCCTTATATTTTTGCAACTTTCCTATAAGTCTGAAATCATTTCAAATAAAAGTTAATAAACACAAAGGGAACATCCCCTAAGACTTGTTTTTCATATTAATATAAAGTTATCTGATCTGATCAACATGGTTTTCTCTCTACACAGAATCCTCCCATTGTGTCAAATAAAAAGAGCTACCCAAGAATGGATAATTGATTCCACATGTTTTCTCTGACCTTATCTTTCAAATATTTTACTGTGATATTTACCTAATAGTTCCTAAAACTTTAAAAGATAACAGATAACAAGCAAGTCTTCCTCAAGAAGAGCAAGAGTCAGGCAAGTTTTAATTGCAGTTGTATATTAACTTTAAATGAAAATTGAGAATGAGGGAAATCAATGGGAGGAATGAATGGAGAGTCACAAGGTGTGCTCACCAGGCCCTGCGGTGAAAGAAGGCAGAAGAAGCACTTGATGGCCCCTGAACGGAGAGGTACTTGGCTTTCACTGTTTAGCAGCGAGTGAGTGGTGGCCCGATCGCCACACACAACATACACAACCACAAGTACCATTTGTGTGGTGTTATGAAACTCACAATCCCCTTCCACATGCACACACCTGTTCAAAACTCCATTGTCATTTTACAGAGCAGGTACACAAGACACACACAATGGGACTAGGAAGTTGCTAACCGTCAAATAATGTCATTTGAAATTAATGATTTCAAATGACAACTTTATTAAACACATCAAGTCTAAAGGGATAGATATGACAAAGAGTTGGCCTGTGACTGCTCTTTTGTGAGCTTAACCTGTTGGATCCAACTCAAGCAGGCAGGATGGGTGTGACAACCCACTGAAACATGAGGAAACTGTCCTCTTCTATAAAATTGAGTTTCATAACGGGGTTTGGCATAATGGGCCTCTCCCTTTATAGTTTCTACCTTTTCAGTTTGTTGTTACTCCCTCCTGAAAAGATAGTGGATGCCATTATTTTTGGTCCTGCTCTTTTGGTTCAGAGAGATTCTTTGTCCAGAACAGAATCTAACATGTATCTATTAAAATTCTGAAGCTCTACCTCCTGAGAATATAGGATTTCAAAATAAAGATCTGAAGTTATTAGATTTTGATCTTTAGGAATCAAAGATAAAAAGCATGTTGGGAAATAGGCCCCAACATGATTCCTATAAACTCACCTTGAAAAATAATGCTACATAGGCAGGAGGAGCTGAGAAAACAGCACTCATTCCATCATTGAGCATTCCTGTCAGCCTGAACAAGAACAGATGGATGCAAAAAGGACTGGGGACCTGGGAGGGACTCAACTGTGCCCCCCACCAAATTCATACACTGTTCCTTCCAAGCCTCACCTCGGAGTCTGTACTTAGAAGTAATCATTACAGTGGGGGCCTTACAGAGGAGGCATGAGGACACCAGCACAGCACAGGGAAGGCCATGTAGAGGCACAGAGGACAGACGTCCTAAGCCAGGAGACAGGCTTCCAAAAAGAACTAACCCCAACCCCAACGACACCTTGATTTTGCATTTCCAGTCTCCAGAATTGTAAGAAAATAAGTCAAAGAACTAAAGTGCAGATGAAGGGCTCCAGAACTCCAAGACAGCTTCAAAACAGAACCCTCGCAACTGGAAGTGCCTGGCACACTCACCCACGCACATCCATCCTGGCACGCTCACCCACACACGTCCAAACAGCAAAAATTCACTGCAACTTTCTAACAAGACTCAGTAATCAAGACAGGAAAGCATAACATGAAGGCATCACGGGTCCTACTTTATGTCCTCACCTTCCCAGACTGACTTCAAATGTTCCAGAATATCCCAGTTCAGGTTGACTCTAGTCAGCCTCGGAACCCTGGCTTCTGTTACTTTAAATATGATTTCAAAAGATCTACTTCTGCCCAGATCCAAAACTTCCCTTCTACCAAGGAGGAAATTTTACAAATTAATTAAAATTCACTTCCCTATAAATTCTCCTCTACCAATTATTCTTTCAACCAAGCGCTCCAATTCCATTTTTAAAATGTTTTACTGTAGAAAATCCCAGAATATTTTCTACATTTAAAATTACTCTGAAAGGCCAGGGCCAGGGCTCAGTGGTTACAGCGCTTGCCTGCCATGCATGAGTACATGGTTCAAACCCCAGCACCACGTACAAAATGAAATCTCGGAGCAATGAAAGCCACATGAAAAACTCTCTCTCCCCTTCTCTCTTAAAAAAAAAAAAAAATTACTCTGAACGTAGAACAGGATATTTGCCCAATTACTGTCAGTTGTCAGATAATAGAATCTGGGTTGCAATATTTTTTTCCTGTGTTGGAGAATCGAACCCAGGACCTCATGCATGCTGGTCAAGGACTCAACCTCTGAGCTACACTCCCAGCCTGGGCTGTAATAATCCTCAATTTTTAAATAAAGCAAAGGGCAAAATTTAAGTTGCTATAAAAGAGCTTCTAAAATCTTCTGGAATATCAAGTTTTTACATGATACAGAATTCTCTCTGGTGGAATATTATACTTTTTCTTCCTCCATAAAAGAAGGTTCCTCTCCTTCACTGTAGCAATCAATATAAGCAACTGATTAGGGTCTGAGAGAAAAAAGATAACTTACACCTCTGTTCTTAGGGATAAAGGAGACCCAACGGATCATATTAGGGTTTAACTGCTTATCTTTAAAGATTGCATTCCTGTTTGGGCAAGTTCTAATTCCTGTAGTCTTTGTGGACTCCATTAAAAGCTGTTTTTTAAAAAAAATAACCTAGCATTTGGAAATTAATAATTGTACAAGCACATGTGCGCACACACCCACATATATACAACTGGAAGTTAGAAAGGTGCATTCAGGGTCCTCATATTAACCTTATGAAAACACATAAGCAGAAGCAGATTATCAATGTAGCAAACATTTATTAACCAGGCTCATTTTTAGAAGATCTCCACGTCCATTTTCCCACACACACACTCTTACACAAACACCCTATTTATGGAAAGGAGATCTCTTTCAAAGTGGTTAATATTTTGAGTATGTTTGTTCATTTGTAACATTAATTTTATACTTAACTGACAAAATAATATGAGAAAGTTATTTGTGACTCAGTCTGCCAACTTTTCAGATGAATACTGACAGGTTTTATAATAATTACAACAATAGTGACCCATTGCAGTGGCACACACCTGTAATACCAGCTGCTCAGGAGTCTGAGGCAGCAGGATCCTAAGTTCAAGGCCAATCTGAGCAACTTAGGAAGATCCTGTTTCAAAAAAAAATAAACACTGGTGGCTGCAGGGCATGGTGGTGCACACCTATAATCCAGGCGACTTGTGAGGCTGAAGCAGAAGGATCGAAAATTTGAGGCCAGCCTCAACAACTTAGCAAGGACTTCAGTAATTTAGCAAGGTCCTGTCTCAAAGTTTAAAAAAAAATAAAGTGATGGGGATGCACCCTGGGTACAGTGGGAAAAAAAAAACCTAATGTCCAAGAAACTCCAGAAGCAGCAATGCACATGTGCATGCATGTGCGTGCACACATGCGCGCGTGCACACACACACACACACACACCACTGGACTTCCTAAAAGATTTCCCAACTGTGCCTTTTAACAGTTTACTTATAAGAAAGGATGTTCCCTATTACAGCATCAATTCAAAGCCTAGAAGATCAACATAAAGAAATAATGTCAAGAAATGGCTCATAAATGCAAAATTGACAGTCGTCATGAGAAAAATTACAAGGCTTAGAGGGTTTATCCAGTATAGCTAATCTGCAGTAAGAGGCCAGAGACAGAAGGGAAAAAATGAATGGATGGAGGAAAGTAGTAAGATAATAGAAGAAATTTTCCCAAGAATGAAGAAACAAATCCGGGCACTGATAACAGACGTGGACTAAAAGTCAGGGTGACGCCAGGAGCAGCGGCATGCAGGCGGGGAACCCAGGAATTCCAGTGACTGAAAGGAAACCGGGCCAGCTTTCATCCAGAGAGAGCTCATTACCTACAATGGAAAAGCAGACAGAATTACATCAGACTTAATATTGGAAACTAGACACAGTGGAATTCATGAGCTACTGAAAGTCAAGAACCCAAGAATCCTAAACTGAACCAAAATACCATAAAGAAACGTCGTTAAGGATGTGACATTTCAGAACACGTAGTCCACATAGTCCAGCTGAGGAAGGTTCAGGAAAAGAATCCTAAACCAACAAACGAACTTGGGCAGAAATCTCAAAAATAGCGAAAGATGGAAAAGATGTAGTAAATAACAAGAAATGTGTCTGGTAAAATATATGTGGAGGAACTGAAAAAAACTTTAAAATAGACAAGAACAAAGGAAAGTCAAAAGTAGCTTGGAACTAGGAAAAGAGCTTGTGAAGCTTTGGCATTGGAAAGTCAGGGAACTATAGTCTACAAATGCGATATCTGCCTAAATAGGAGAATGAACATAAGCAAGACTTTAAAGAACAGAATTTCCACTTTATCAATGGGAAACAAGAATCGTTAGCAACTTAATTCAAGTAACCAACAGAAGAAAAAGGAAAACAGAAGTAAAACCTGGAAAATATTAAATATAAAACACAAATTAAAAGGATAAAACCAATTATTAAAGGAGCCATGCCCAGCTCCAAACATTTTTTTAAAAGGGAAGCAATATATTATTTCAACTTAGAATATGAAGAAAAATGGTGGCAAAAATGTTTTTCATAATCGTTTTTCTTCTTACAAACATATTAGGAATTAATATATTTGTAGAAAATTACAAGCATTTATCTAATCATTTAACAATTTCATCATTTTAATTTCTTTTCTTAAACATAAATAAAATAAGTTATCCAATGAGGCAATTTTTAACATGGAAAAATGAGAGTAATGAGAAAGGAATAGTTCTCTTGGATAGTGTATTACAATACATAATATACAGATATAATATCTAAAACAGTATGGTACTAGCAAATGAATAAGCAGAAAGATTAAAAAAAGGAAGTCAAGGAGCAGATCCACACACACAGGAGAACACAGCACGCAACAAAGGAGACACTTTTAATTAGCAAGAAAAGATGGACTACTCAATAACACTTGCAACAACCAGGTGGAAAACTTTTAAAAATTTAATAAAATAAAATAAATTCCAAAAGAGAAGACTGCACCATGAAAGATAAAATAAATACTAGATGAACGCCAGGAAGAAAATTGTGATTTATCATGGAGTAGGGAAACCAAAGAATTCCAAACAGCAGAACTCACACAACAGAGAAACTTCAAAAAATCAACCACTCCCGATAGGAACTTTCTGCATAAGAAGAAAAAATAATATAGAGGCAACAGAGAGGGAGAAATGCCTCCAAAAAATAAAACACAAAGACAAAAGACAGGCAACAGAGGGGGAATGCCTCCAAATCCTGTTGCTTTTACATCTGTGTTTATTTGTTGATCCTGTGGGGGTGGGGGTGATTCTGAGCAGAGAACAGAATGACAGTTTGCTCACGGGGCACTACAGAACCATTCTCCATACCCCAGACCCCTCGGCAACGTGTGTGGAGTCCCTACACACGCAGAGGGCCAGGAATGCCCCCAGCACTAACTCGGGGCTACTCTAAATTACTGGTGGTATGTTTCCCTCCTCCACTCTGGAGAGACAGACAGACAGACAGACAGAAGATGCAAACAGTGCTCTGGATGTAAGCAAATCCTGGAGGGGAGGAGAGGAAGCGCCTCCATTTACCAACCTGACCTGTCAGTAAATAGCTCTGAGGAAATAGGCTTTCTTCTCTAGAGCTCTCCATTGCCAGGGTCCTTACCCTTCATCCAGGTGCCAGGGGTCACTGCTCAGAAACCCCCAATTCTACAGAAATACGAAGACACTCATGGAACATTGTGTGTCCAAAAATAAAGGACACCTACAATTCAACCAGAAAACCCAAAGGGCAAAAGATCTAATGGTTAATAAACAGAATAGGAAACATGAGTGAATCTATGCAGAAAAATTCAACCCCACTCATAAGAAGGAAAATGGAAATAAAAACATTTTTCAGTATCGTACAGGCAAAGATCTCATGTAGCCAGGGAGAGAAGAGACAAGCTCTTCTGTAAAAGGCACCTTGAAAATACTTAAGTGAATTATAAGTACAGATTATTTTCCTGGCAATTCTGCACATACAAGGTTCCTAGTAACTGCACTAAGCGTAATAGCAAGACAATAGGACAATTATCACCTGGAACTGGTGTGATTATGTGACTGAACAGCCATACACTAGAATATTAAAAGCCACTAAAACAAAGGAGATAATAAATGTGCCACACTCCTAAAGATGTAGCGCTAAGTAAAACAGGTTGCTTCTACAGAGGATAAAGAAAGAGCTGGGACAAGAATGTGGTACAGAACAGTGGGAAGAGGTGTAGTTCATGGGGTGAGGTACAGCTCAGAGGCAGAATGTGGGCCCTGGGTCAGAAGACAGCACCAGAAACAGCAGCAGCAATATGGCGTGGACAGCCCCCCACCCAACGCGTACTCTTTTGGGTCTTTTGTTTTACCAAATATCATCAGTTCTGACTATTACCCTCTATAAAGTAAGAAACTGAAGTTTCAGTAAGATTACACATGATGCAGTTCATTAAAATAGCATTTTAACAAATCACATTTTTGATAGAATGTTTTCCCATCTAATCATCTTTCAAATGTGGAGAGGAATGAGAGAGACAATAAGTAGGGGAGACAGAATCTGGGGTGTGCAGATGCACATGTGAGTGTCCACCACAGAAGGGGGCAGGGTGACATGACAGAAGGCACATGGAGGCAGAAAGGCACTTCAGAGAAAAGAAGAGTCTCATGGAGCTAAGAGAGAGCGCTGGCAAAGGACAAGCTCTGAAGGGGGTGATCAGGGCCACACAAACGAACTTGTACTGCCATGCGAAAGCATTTGCATTTTAGATTCAAGCAACAGAAAATCAGTGACTTAAACGAGTAAATATATATGAGCATTGCACAGCTAATCCCATAAACAAAAAACTCCGCCCGACAACTGCAGGGCATTCATGTGCCAAACTTAGGGCTCTCTCAGGAGCACATTTTTTTAACAAAGAAACATATTTGCTATTTCAAATTTCTCTCTTAAGGAAAAAATGAAGATACTCCTCACATTTCTGTTACCAGAAAAAAACATACAAGTTCTGAAGCTGGAAAATGTGAGTTCAATCAAGAGATTTCGAGTTTAAAAAAAAAAAGAACAAAGAAAATTATAGCCCTCCAGGCTCAAACTGAAACAGTAATTAGAGATAAGATACAGTTTAGGAGCTAAAGAATTTGGTGAATGTGCCTTAAGCATTATAATTTAAGGTTAGTAAAGAAATCTGAAGGAGAAAATCCACTGTTAAAAGAACACTTCAACTGTTTAAACAATATCGGGAAGAAATGGAAGATGGATGTAGCGAGAACACCTTCTGAACACTGCGAAGTCCATGCATCGTTCAGGACCCCGTTCTGCACTGTCCTCCACGCCCAAGGACCCTACACAAATACATTTAACTGAAAGTGCATTTGTTTAACTGACAGGATCGCAGTTGCTACAAGTAAATTCAAGAGAGAAAAGAAGTAAGGTTAGACATTAAATGGGACGCAGGCAAATCAAAAGCACAGAACCAGGACTGTCAGACCTGAACAAATGTAGTCTTTAAGAACTGGATTTCCCCCTCAAACTTACGTACAAACTTTCTTGATGGTGTAATACACAATTTCCTGGCAAGCCCACCAAGATACAAAACACAGATACCTGGACAGTTCTGACCAAGAGCACAAAATTATTTAAATATCAACTACTAGCGCTTATACCAAAATGACCACAGGACAAACGAACAAATTTATAGGCTAAATTAAATGAGCCAGGAACCATTCCAGGGTGAAAAAAGATCATAAGAGCTGGACATAGTGCTGCAGGTCCCAGCCACTCGGGAGGCTGAGGCAGGAGGACTGCTTGAGCCCAGTGTGGGCAATGTAGCAAGATTTTGCCTCAAAACAAAACAAAAAGAAAGAAAAAACAACAACAACAAAAACCCTGGTTGCTAATTCCTTAAATACTCCTAAGCACCTCAATTGCACAATCTTGTATCTCTTTTGTATGAAATGAAATACAAATGCTCTGTCCCTCCGCATTTCTTTCAGAATCCTATTACAAGCTGATATTCTCATGAAGACACAATAAAGTCTTCCCTTTAATAAAAGGCATGAATTCCCAGATAATTATCTAATTACATACACTTAGTTATAAAAGACTGAATTTAAATCCAAAGAGATCAAGCCGGGTGGGGTTGGCACATCTGTAGTCTAGCTACTTGGGAAGCTGAGGCAGGAGGATCACTTACTTGGACCTAGAGTTCCCAGCCAGTCTGGGTAGCATATGAGATCCAGCCTCAAAAATAATAATAATAATTAATAATGTTATTATTATTAATTCTACAAATATATCAGAGTTTACATTAATTTTCTATAAAGCAAACTGTCCAAACAAGGCAAAAATTATCAACTCAGCCAAGAAATCATACTCTGCTTACAGAAATGGGGCAAAATGTCTGCATGTAGCCAGGTGAAGGGGAAAAGGATGAAATAAGACACACCATGCAGAAAGGCCACCACTGAGGAAGAGGCAGAAAATCTCTGGGTTAGACCCAGATTCCCTACCGAAGGGCAGGACCATGGAGGAAAGCCCTCAAGGATCCAATGTCACAGGACTGAGGGAGGCCAGTCACCACCACCAGGCACCAAGAGTCCAGTCGCAGGAAAGAGCCACCCAGGGAAGGGTCCTGGGAAGGGGCCCCAGCAGACGGCCTCACAGTGGCATGGGCTTTCAGAGGAAGCCTGAGGCTGAGGGTGGAATCAGGGTTGAGAAAAACCCTTGGGGCCTGCGGTGTCTGAGACAGCCACTACTATGAGAGAGCAAATTCAGGCTCACTCAGCTTCTGCCTGGAGCACCTCAGCCACCCCTGCCAGCCCCTCCCCGCAGGGACCGCAGGGAAAGGACTGATGGCGTTTGCACACATTCCTGTGGATCACCTTGGTCCCTACAGTCAGCTGGGAACTCCGAGCCCCCACCCGCCCACCCAGTCCCGGCTGTTTGCTGTCTGTGTAGACACATGCGCTGAATGAACGGAAGCCCCTCAAAATCCATGTCCAGCCAGGACCTGTGAATGTGACCTTATTTGGACACAGGCCTTATCAAATGTAATCAAGTGAAGAAAAAGTCATCCTGGAGTGGCATGTCTCCCAAATCCACATCACCAGGTGTGGGTACAGAAAGAGGGAACTTGGAGACAGACGCACAGGGTGAAGTCCAGAGGGGACCGAGGCAAAGACTGTCGCTGTGTTGCCAAGGAGGGAGCCTTGGGTCAGAGTGTTCCCGGGGCCCCGAGGAAGGAACCAGGTCTGCTGGCACCTTGACATCAGGCTGAAATGTGAGGGGATCAATCCCTGCCACACTCAGCCATGCGGTTTATGATCGTTCCTTACAGGAGCCCTAGCAAGGGAATACAAGTTCCAGAAACCTCTGAGCAGACTGAAAATCTATAGACACTGAATAGATAAATAACTCCTGGTACTTTCTTCAAAGAAGTATACATGAATCACATGAAACAAGCTGGTGGAACCTCAAAAACATAATATTTAAGGGGCTGGAGCAGTGGCTCAGCAGTTACGGCGCTTGCCTGGCATGTGTGAGGACACAGGTTCGAACCCCAGCACCACGCACACAACAAAGTGTCCCAGCAATGGAAGTCATATGAGAAACAAAATAAAATTGATTCCTTCTCTTTCTCTCTGTCTCTCTTTAAAAAAATAAAAATAAAAACAAACCATAAAGAGGCCAGGCACAAAAGAATGTAGACTTATAAGCCCATTAATATAAGCCTTTTTAAAGAGGGTGGGGAGGCAAAACTAAAAGAGCTACTTAGGCATGCATAATTCAAAGGAAGAACACATGGAAACATGAGACTGTTGAGAATTCAGTCAACAGGAGCCTAGCACTAGAGAACAGGGAAGGGGAATAATCAAGAAAAAGAAGAAAACAAGAGCCTGGATAAAGCGCTGGCATTTCTGTACAGAAGACCCAGCTGGATATACGTGAGTTTTTGTTTGTCAACAACAGATTTTGTTCTATATTCCCTTCTGTATGTGTGTCGTTCACAATTTGAATAAAAGAAAAAAAAGAGCAGAAACAAAAAGAGTCATCTGTTACGGCACCAGTGACTTCCCGAGGTCCTGGCTGGAGCTAAGGCGCAATGACCCTGACGTCCACAGAAGCAGGGGCAGCCCCTGGATTTCTCGTTCTCATAACTGCGGCACTATTACTGCACAAGTCACTCATGAAGAGGTCATCCTAAGTGCCCTTCTTCCTCCACCCCTTCCAAAGATTCCGGAAGCACTGAATCCCTTTCTATTTGCAATTTCCAGAGTAGCTTAACACCATGTGAACGCTGACACAACTCGGGCCCAAAAGCTTGAGGAAAAGAATCGAAGTGGAATTTTTTTTTTTTTTTAAGAGAGAGAGAGAAAGAGAATCAATTTTATTTAGCTTTTCATGTAGCTTTCGTTGCTCTGACACATCACTGTGTACATGGAGCTGGGGTTCAAATCCATGTCCATGTGCATGCCAAGCAAGCACTGTAACCGGCAAACCACGGCTCCAGCCCCCAAAATGGAATTTCTAACACCAAGAATCAGAAACAAAGCAGAAGGCTAGACCTTGACCTTAAGTTTACAGGATTCTTACCTGTCTCTTCTTGGTAGACAGCACAAGCATAAAAATTAAATCTTTATTTAACAATTTATGGAACTGACTGTTAGCACTGATTAAAAAAAGAAAAAAAATCAACTTTCAGGTGCGCTGGCATTTGCCTACTATCCCAACAACTCATGAGGCTAAGACCGGGGGGCGGGGGGGATTCTAGGTTTTGGACCAGCCCCAGCAACTTAATGAGACCACATTTCAAAATAAAAAGGGCTGAGGCTATAGCTCTGGTAAAGGCCCCTGAGATGGATCCCCAGCATGGGGGGAAGGAGGAGAGTTACTGCTGGCATGAATAGGAGGGTGAAGAGGCATGAACAGGAACAGGACCAGGTGGTACCTGCAGTCTCGTATTCATTTCCAGAAAGTAGAAGTTCTTCCTTGAGTCCACCAGGAACTCCACGGTTCCTGCTGAGGAGTACTTCACTGCTTTGGCAAGAGCTACAGCTTGTTCTCCCATGGCTCTGCGGGTCTCAGGATCCAGGAAAATGCTGCAAATGGAACAAGAATCAAGTTACCTTTTTCTTAAATGTTACTCAGATATAGATCATCTAGAGCAATTCGAGAGTTTATAAATGTTATGTTCTTTACGTTTCATATTATCACATTTTGAAACATATGCTTCAGTGTGGAGAATCCTCAAAAAACTAAGGATGAGCCCACCAAATGATCCTGCTATTCCTCTCTGGGTATTTTTCCAGAGGATGTAGAATCAATACATTACAGTAACACAGCAAAATCGACGTTCATACCAGCTCAATTTACAATAGCTAAATTATGGAAACAACCCAGATGCCCCTCACTGGATGAATGGACCCAAAAACTGTGGTGTATATATACCATGGAGTTCTACTCAGCAATGAGAAACAATGACATTGCCATCTTTGAAGGTAAACGGATGGCTATGGAAGAAATTATGCTGAGTGAAGTCAGCATAGTCTTCACTCATCTGTGGAGGCTGGAGCTAGACCCCAGCCATTGTGAAAGGTGGTCAATTCTCATGTTTTAAATCCTGAAAAGGTGTAGTGATATACAACCTAAGGCATTCGTAGAGATGTACTGGAAAGCGGGGGATAAAGATGAGTAACTGGGGGGCGCTCTATGGGGTAAATCTAATTTTCAGAATATATATTATATTGTTTCGTTAGAAGCATGTTTGATTGTTCAACAAATAAGTTTCTTTTAAAAAAATGAAACACATGCTTCAACATCTGGCTTTTAAAAACATCTCAACTTTTCACAGTGCACTATAGCTTCGATTTGTTTGTAAAATATATACCTAGTCTTCAACTAGGTATAAAGTTTAATGTACAAGTATATTCACAGGTGCTTTAAGCTAAAACTTGGAGAAAATCATTTCTTAGAAACTGACATAGAGTCATCCTCATTATTCATGGATTCCATATTTGCAAATCTGCCTACTTGATAAAATTGATTTGCAATCTCAAAATCAACACTTGTCATACCTTCACGGTCATTTATAAACAAATGAGCACAGAGGGGAAACTGGAGACTATCTCTGTGCTGAGGTTGAATAATGTGACACTCTGCCTCATTTGAGTGTCCATCCAACCAGCATCTGCTCCAAGGCCTACTAAGGGTCAGGGGTTTTCCCTTCTCCATTTGTTTCAGGAATGGGGCTGATCTTACTGTTTAATGTGGTGCTTCAGTGCCGCCTACTGCTCCTGAGAGCAGGGACCCTGTGCAGCTTCGCTCAGGGTGACATAGTCTTTGGCGGGGACTGTGGGCTCAACGTTAATGAAGCAGCAACAGAGATCAGACCAGGTGTTCTTCAACAGAAACATGCGGGGAACAAGGTTACACAATGGTCAAGCGCCTAACATGGAAAATGTCACCTATTATGTGAAAATGTTGTGACCAGAGGCTTGCAGAGACCTGGCCGGGTGTTTCCTTAGGAATATTCATCCACTATGTGCTACTTCACTGTTCATGATGCCTTTACTGAACATAGCTGCCACAATTAGCAAGTCAAGGATACTAATAAACCCTAATATCTTTGTTTCAAAATCACCTTCTGGCAGACTAGTAAAGCAAAATGTTTTTAACAAACCCTGAAAAAAGGCTCATCAGCCTACATTTTTAGAGTTTGCAGCTATGCAAGAAAGATTCTGAGAAACAAAACACTGACTACTTTTCTATTTGTGGATTGCTTTCAAATAAGATTTAGACATACTGTAAAACATTTATTATGGACTCGTATAAGGAACTCACATGCGCCTTGATCCAATATGCCACAATTCTTAACACAGTCACTCTTAACTCTCTCTGTAACAATGTCCCCTTCCCTGCCAAGTCCAGGCCCACTCATTTTGCTTTGTTGCTTTTAATTTTAAAGCAAATCCCAAATTAGGTATCATTTCATCTCTAAAAACACCTATATCTGCTTCTATACGCATTCCTTTATTCTTTTGTAATACAACCACACTTTTAAAAGAACTCCATAGGGGCTGGAGCAGTGGCTCAGCGGTTTTGGTGCTTGCCTGCAAGCACGAGGACCCGGGTTCAAACCCCAGCACCATGTACACAACTAAGTGTTGGAGCAACTAAGGCCATGTGGAAAACTAAATAAAGTTGTTTCTCTCTTTCTAAAAAATAAATAAATAAATAAAAAGAACTTCATAACACTCAGTATTTGATTAATATCCACTATTCCAATTTCCCTGATTAACTCATAAATATCTTTATCCTACTGATTCATTTGAATCAAGATCCCAATAAGGTCTAGACACTGTATTAGTATTTTAAGAGCCTTTTAATCTTTGATGCTCCATTCATCTTCCTGTCTCATCCTCGATTTCTGGGTTTGGCTGCAGGCCGCTCAGGTAAACTGTAACTCGGTCCTTATATTTCCGTTGCACAGAGACTGCTAGTTAGACCTGCAGCCTGACAGACTCCTTTGGATTGGGGTGGGGGTGGGAAATGTACTTCCTACTGTCCCCTTTGTAATGTAAGTGTTGATGAATAACTAATGCAACCAAAAGTCGAAAACCAACTAAAGATTAATATTAAAACGTGGGGAATTTCAATGCACTCGAGAACTCGATCGTTGCCCTGTCTGGTCTTATCATCTCCCTTACCATACATGTTAAGCAGATTCTCAGAGGTAACGGCCGCTTTAGCAATTCAGGATCTGCAAACCACACAGACCGATTATTTTTAACATTGTTCAGTGCACAGGCACATACCAAGCCACTACTGATGATCAGTCCTGGCTTTTTCATTGTGATTCCTACTGCTTTAAATTTCCCTCTTTTTTCTCTAAATTAATAGATGAGATGTTCATATGAAAAACTAACATTTCTAGACAGAAACAAACAAACAAACAAACAAAAGTCATGATTCAAGTTTCCCAGTCTGTGAAAGATTTCTATCCCAGGTATGACTTGAGTAAATTTTAAACAAAAAGAGAAAGATAAAATATTGGAATGGAAGGGGCAGGGGTGGTGGCTCGGCAGTTACAGCACTTGTGTGGCATATGCAAGGACATGAGTTTGAAACCCAGCACTCATGAATAGAGGCGTGTTGGAGCAACAAACGCCACATGAGAAGCTAAATAAAATTGATTCTTTCTCTCTCTTCAAAAAAAAAAAAGGAATAGAGATGATGAGGCAGGCAGGCAAGAAGACACAGGTTGCAAAAGAACTGAGCTGGTGCCATCACTGCTCGTCCCGCACCCGGCCTCCCCTCTGTCCATGCTACCAGAACTTCAGCTGAGCACATGGTCACTGAAGGAAGCAAGATGTTCCAAGTCTGAAGTCAACCAGGAGCTAATTGCAGCTTCCAGCACCTTCCAAAAACACAGGGATGGGGAAGACCCGGGAGAACAGTCCTCACCTCTTCTTCCTTCCCTGTCCCTGTGATAGACCAGGAGACAGGACCCACGCTGAGTTGGCTGCAGTGAGCCATTCTTCACAGCATGCTGGCTGGTTTCCGGGTGGTTTTTGGTTTTGGTTTTTATTTTTGTTTTAGAGAGAGAAAAGGAAAGAGCAAATCATTTTTATCTATTTTTTTCATCTGGTTTTTGTTGCTCTGGTTTTTGACACTCAGTTGTGTACATGCTGCTGGGGTTTGAACCCAGGCCTTTGCACATGCCAGGCAAGTGCTCTACTACTGAGCCACCTCTCCAGCCCATGAGGGCTGGTTCTTAAGAGCAGGCACCCCAAAAGACAAGAAGCAGAAGCTGGGGTTTCACGAAGCCTGCGTCAGCAGGTAGGCCAGCACCACTGCCATGTGTTCTATCAGTCACGAAATCCAAGGGCACAAAACCAAGTGGAGGCAACGTAGATCCTTCCCCTATCAATCTATGACAGAAGTGTCAAAGGATTTGAGAAACACTTAAAGCTACTGAATCATATATAATTTTTAAGCTAATATAACTAAAAGAAGGTTTAATTTGTATCACTACCTTGTGATTAGAAATTCATTCATATTAATGCCTACTCTATTCAGAAACTTTACAAACACTGCATCAAGGTATGCTACCTATGGTGATTAAGGCTAGAGTGGGATATATTTTTCAGTGGCTGGTAATGTAAAGAAAAATCTATGCATATTCAACTGGGAATTTTTAAGAAAAAAATACCAGAACATAGGCAAATCCAACCTAGCATCAACCTAGAAATGAGGCTTCACAAAACTGCTACACAAAACACAGGAAAGGGGCTGGAGTGGTGGCTTAGGGTTACAGCACATGCCTGGCATATGCAAGGACGTGGGTTTGAACCCCAGCACCTCATATACAACGAAGTGTGGGAACAGTGAAGGCCACATGAAAAACTAAATAAAATTGATTCTCTCTTTCTCTCTCTCTCACTGCCCCTCTCTCTAAAAAACAAAACAAAACAAAACACAGGATAGGTGGCCAAGAGGGTACCCAAAGTGGTTTTGATAAATCAAGGAATAACTAGGCCCCAGAAATCCCTTTGTGGTAGGAAAAATTGAGGATCAGCTGTATGAAAACTTGACCAAACTCCAGAAATTCCATGAAATACCAGCAGGTTCTACACCACCTAAACCCTGCAGAAGTCAGAGCTGATTATCGATCGAGCCAACTTTGTCTTCTAATAAGAACACTTCTTCAAATACTCCTTCCCATTTATGCACTAGAGTACTGAGGATGATCAAGTAACAGATTTGGAGTTATAAAAAGAGGCCTTCATAGTGTCTGTGCTGCTGTGAAGGCAACTTGAGCTCATAAAATGAAGAAGAAATCTAGAACACAGGGCTGGAGCGTTGGCTCAGCGGTTTCGGCGCTTGCCTGGCAAGCACAAGGACTCAGGTTCAAACCCCAGCACCACGTACGCAACTGAGTGTTGGAGCAACGAAGGCCATGTGAAAAACTAAATAAAGTGGTTTCTCTCTTTCTCGGTCTCTCTCACTGTCCCTCTCTCTTAAAAAAAAGAAAAAAAGACAAAAGAAATCAAGAACACAGAAAGCAGGTTCTCGCTGGGAGAGACTCTTACCTTGGTGCTTCTTCCACCACCTTCTGGTTTCTTCTCTGAACTGAGCACTCTCTCTCATTAAGCCACAAAGCATTTCCATGTTTATCACCTAAAACCTGAGCAAAGAGTGTCATTTGAAAACACACAACCACACCACCGAGAATGGGCCCAGTTACCATCTTCCCCACCCTACAAGATCCAGGTTTTTACCTCTCAGTCCTCACAGAAGGAGCATGCATTTCAAAGTGTCCTTTAGGTGGAGGTAATAGAGAAAAACTTCATATTTACAACCACAAAATTCAATGAAACATTTTTGTAAGAAACATCAGAGGAAAAGATTCTCATGGTACATCTCAAATGTGATGGGACAGCATCAGAGTACACTGTGCCTTGTGATGGCACCAAGTGTCGATGGAGGGGCCATGCACTTTGATGCTTTGTTGCTTAGGAGAGTCACCACAGGGTCCCTGCAAACCTCTGCGTGCTGTTTACCTTAGTCAATACTTGCTGTTCACCTTACAATGCTTGTTCATCAGGAGGTGACGTTTTGTGCACTTACATACAACATGATGTTTGTTATTTATATGTGGATATCTTTAGTGTAGTTTGTTTTGTTACAGGAAACTGGTAAAAAGGTTTGCTATTAATATGTGACCCATTATGATTTTTCACATTTGTAATAACGGGAAACAAGCTAGGATTGCCAGGTAAAAGTTGAATCATTTCAATGAACATTTTTAATTCCTGAATGTATATTTTTTGGGATCACAGAGGCAAGACCTATTTTAGAAGAGTAGGCGCTAATTTTACTCCAGTTATCAGACCTCCCTGGGCAAGTTATTTTGTTACTTCATGCATTATAAATTACAGATAATATCATCTTAATTTTTATATGGCTGCTGAAAAATCAAATTAACAAAGAACACAGTTGTAACAGGTATAGTAAGCTATAAAGTGAATAGCTATCATATGACTGTGACATTAATTTTTAGGAATAAAGCCTATTTAAAACTCAATAATCATTCTGAGTAATGAAAGAAAACATTATAATAATAAAATGCCAATAAGTTGGGAATTTTATTTTTAAGACTCAAAGGTGACTGCCTGAAGTACAGCTAAAAATATTTTAAATCATTAAAACAACTCTCAATCTCCTTTTCTATCCTAGTTGATAAGGAAGTGAAAGAAGACTAAGAGAAATAAAGCTAAAATAACCAAGAGTGCTAAGAAATATTTCCAATTGCAAAATATTTGATTCATTTATGGATCAAATCTGTTTTTCTACAAATTCTGGATAGTATCCCAGGTCACTTTTTAAAGTTTGGGGCATTTACTAAGCACTGGACAATAATGATCAGATGATGATTTGTTGGGAAGCAATATAAACAAAACGTGCTAGCAGGGCAGTTAGAAGGACAGCCAATCCTTACACACACTGTGAGCTGCTCCTGGCTTTTACTGTTGCCTTTTACAGATGCACAGGCTCTGGAGGTGGGAAACCCTCCCAGCTACACTACTTCCTAAAAAATGCTGCATGATAGTAGACAGCCCCACATAGGCTGAGCCCTTCCGTATCCCTGAGCTGGGTCCAGGGAATGCCCAGTTCCCTCCTTGAGAAACACGGGGTGAGGCCATTCACAAGCCAGCACGAAGCTTCAGTATGGACAGGACACACTATGTGACTTCTCATGTAAAGAACAGCAGGTGATACAAATGCAGGTACACCACAGACTGCATGTGGGTGCCACAGCACACGCACCTAGGGCAGAAACCACTTTACCCTTTATCTTGTGCTCAGACTATCTAAAGTAAATAGACAGATGAAAACTGAAGAAAAATAAGTTTCAAAAACCTTCCAAATAGAGATTAGACATAGGGAGACATTCATGCTGTCCATTTAAGCTATTCGGAGACATTTTCACTTATATTTAAAAATATCTTGCAGCGGCTGGAGCGGTGGCTCAGCAGCTAAAGCACTTGCCTGGCACGTGCAAAGACCTGGGTTCGAACCCCAGCACCACATACACAACTGCCAGGAAAACAAAAACCAGATGAAAAAGTTAATAAAATTGTTTCTCTCACTTACTCTCTCCTCTTTCTTCTTTTTCTTTTTTTTTTTTAAGAGAGAGAGAGAAAGAATCAAGAATCAATCTTATTGCTTTTCATGTGGGTTTTGTTGTTCTGATACGTCGTTGTATAGTGGTGCTGGGGTTCGAATCCACATCCTTGCGAGGCAAGCACCATAACTACCAAGCCACTGCTCCAGTCCCTCTCTTTAAAAAAAAAATTAAAATAAATAAATAAATAAAAATGTGGTCTGTGGGCCAAGGCTAATTAAAATAAACTAAAAATCTAACACAGATACAGAATTGGTAAACAGACCAACCGATATTTATTCAGTACTAGTAATGTGAAAGAGAAAGGTAAGGTTACTGGCCTGGTAAGAGCAGAAGACTAAGACTGTCTCTGCCCTCAAAGACCTCGGTCTATCCAGAAACTCAGGTACCTAAAGACCAAATAATACGAGTGGTCTCCTAGCAGCATGAACAAATATTGTTTTACATCACTGCATTGTGAGGTGTTTTTCACTGAACAAAAGATAACCCAAAGACATGAATCTCAAATACATGATGTTGTAGAGAGAAAAAGTGGCACAATCGTATGTCGCATGATTCCATCTAGATGAAGCTTGCTTTGTAGCACTGGAGATGGAAGCTGGAGCCCCACGCACACTAAGCACCAGCTCCATCACTCGGCTGTAACCTCGCACCCCACACTTGGCACATACTACGTCTAGAATCGGCAAACTAACCTGTGGGGCAGGGTCGGTAGCTTTAGAGGTAGAGTACTTGCCCAGCGCATGCAACGCCCTGGGCTTGATCGCCACAACAGAAGAAAAAACAAAAACAAAAACAAAACCACCTCATCTAGAGCCAGCTGCCAAAACAGCAGTCAGGGACTTGGACTGGCCAAGGGGGAAGGACCAACAAGGAAGTGGCATGAAAGAATCTTTTGATTTAGATTTTCATATCCACATCTTGATGGCTGTTTATACTACATATAAAAATTTTATTGAGTTGTACACTTAAGATTTGTGCACTTCACAATATACACATGATATCTCAATTTAGAAAATCTAAAACCAAAGACCCAACAAACACAGATCCAACTAGCTACAGAAAGAAACAGCTTATGCTCAATGTTCCAAAACTACCAATGAGGACGTGTTTCCACGTTCTTCCTACTCTAGAAAATTCAAGGATTTACAAGATTTTTTATCCATAAATAATATCTATGTAAAGTGATCATTAAACTTTAAATTCAACAGTTTCTAATTTGCTATTCACCTTTCATCAATTTGAAGGGTTACTTATCAACTCATAATCAAGTGTAAACTTCACTTGAAGGCTTTTCTGACAAACGAAAACTTCAGCAGAGTTGCCATCTTCCATGCTCTATTTAAGAAAAGGTGTTTTGTTTCACTGAGATCCAACCCCACAACCACTTTAGCAGCTGGATGAAATCTTAATCTGAATAGAGCTCATCTCCTTATGAACAGCTCCCAGCTCATCTCCTGCCACAGCCAGGCACCCATTATTGTGAACTAAAATGATACAGGAGTCCAGACCAGGGCTCCTTTTCTTTTAAAAATGCCCCAAGATAGACCAATCCTGGAAGCACTGGACGATTCTGAGGGTGGAACACATTCAGCCTGGTCAGCCATCTTGGGACTGCTTCTTTTTGGAGGTAGGTTTTGTATGTGTCCATTCCCAACCAACATCCTAGCACTTTGAAGAGAAGTATATGAGACTACAAAAGCCCACGGTCAATTTATTTCAGACTTATTCAAACAAACAATTATTCTAAATGGAAGAAGGGGTGTGTTTCCAACAACACTAAATGCCATGACAATGCTTAAAGTCATGATAAGTATAAAGCATCTTAAAATGCACCAACCTGGATTTCTATATGACGAGGGTTATCAATAAATTTTTCTATTAGTAGTCTATCATCGCCAAAGCTAGAAGCAGCTTCTTGAGATGAAAATCTAAACCCCTCCCTGTGAAGTAAAAGAGAAGAGTAATCAGACTAACAAAACAAATACAGCCCTCACTATAAAGAAAATAAAAACAATTAAGTATTTATTTTGGCATACTTCAGAACAAAGCAGACAAAATTTATTCAATGTACAATGACTAACTCTGCCTGAACTATTTCCCCTCCACTTATTAGCTCTAAGACCATCCATGACTTATTTAACTGCCCTGATCATAGATTTTTCCACTGAAACAAAAAACCAGCCAGAACTTACTTCACCAAATTCAAATGTGACATTTTAATCAACTATACAGAGTATTTAAAATCAATCCCATTTCTTCAATCTTAATATATCTTCATTCTACTACCTCTCAAAAAAATAAAATAAAAATACATACCCATTTTATTCAGAAGCTAGGAAATGTGAACAAAAATGC
The DNA here is from genome assembly GCA_004027875.1 of Aplodontia rufa. Lineage (NCBI taxonomy): Eukaryota > Metazoa > Chordata > Mammalia > Rodentia > Aplodontiidae > Aplodontia > Aplodontia rufa. The sequence continues at coordinate 37,839 of PVKS010017417.1, forward strand.
AAAGGGGCTGGCCCACTGCACAACTGGTGCCGAGCCACAGCTGAACATGCAGTACGGAGATTCCCAGGAGCACGCCCGCACACTTTAAATGCGTGCCTTAAAATGCCATTGCCTCCCACACACCCACAGAGGCATTACAATTTTATCTTTAAAATAGTTCAAAATTAATAATTAAAAGAAAAAAGTTTGAAATTAACTGTTTCCTATATATTGACCTCAAACAAATAATTTAAATCATTGTTGCTAAAATATATTTACTAAAACACATATAAAACAGGCATATTTGGACAGTCCATTGAAAACTCAAACTTACCCAAAATTGACTGGGAATTATATTGTGCACTCACTGGTATATTCAGAATATAAAACTTAATTCCTTTTGCTTTTAATAAACAGTTAAAGATTTGTATTTAACACACATTAAAACCAAGTTCTTCTAATCCTTTAATTTGTAAACAGCCTATCAGGTGATATTAATAACTACCTGAGTGTTTGTTTCTGTGCCTGAAACATAGAACATCGCAGGTAAACACTAAGAGCCAAATGTGGCAAATCTTTCTGCTTTCAGAGAAAAGGCAGAAGGTTTTCTTAGTCTTCGATTACATCTTTGATTTAGAAAAATGGAGTTCAGATCTCAGGAGACTGAAAACTTCAAAGAACCAGAACTACAATGAATCATTCTTTTTAATACCACATAACCAAGTTTTTATTAAATGGGAAAACAGCAGCTTTAAATGCATGCCTTAAAATGCCATTGCCTCCCACACACCCACACAAGTCAGTCTGCCTCTGCTGTAGTGATTGAGAACTTTCATTTTGCTTTTAAACCGAGAACACCAAAAGGAAAAAATCAAAGTCACCAAGTTAACTATCGAGTTTGAAAGCATCACAGACATATTTTGAACTGAAGGAAAACTTCATTAAGAATATCTTTGGGACTGGAGCTGCAGCTCAGCAGCAGAACACATGCTCAGCATGCACAAGGACCTGGGATTGATCCCAACACAAACACAAAAACAAAAACCTTTGTTCCGTTCAATCACACACTCATCCAATAACTACTGATCACCATACTACATGGGTCCTGGGACTACAACACTAAAACAGCAGCTGCCCTCACTGGGCCTGAAGTCTAGTGGGGACGTCAAAGAGGTGCACAGCCAGTTCCACTCAGGCCATGCATCTCATTTAAATTTGGATAGCAGGCTTATTATGAAAATATCTAAGTCTGAGATTCTCTTCCCAATTTATTGTATAACATCAAAAATTCTTTCTGAGGTTCTAAAGATTCTGAGAAGTTGGAGATGCTACTTTCTTGTTACAAGAGGTAGATAAGATGCCTCTTAAGATAGAAGATTAAAAAACAAATTGGTGGCTACTAAATTTTACATGGCATCCAAAGAATGCTAAAATGTTGTGGATTAGGCATGAGGAAATTTCCTCTTCAAGAGGGGGAGAGACGTAAGAATGGACAAGTAGCAGCTTCATATCAACAATGAGTGATCACGGAAGTCAAATATGGGGGTGTCCACTGGACCTTTCTCTTCATTAGTCTGGAGTTTGGGAATTTCCAAATGAACAGAGGACATAGAGCAACTCTTCAAAGCAAAGAGCATGTACCATTAAATCCAACAGGGCCACACTTTTGTTGATCTAAACAAAAGACAGGGCTTGTTTCTCAAGTTGAGTAGAGCCATATTTTTATGGGAAAATGATCTATTTTTATAAACTATATAAATATATTTTGAATCAATGTGCCATTTGCTTGCTAAGAAATGGTTAAATTATTTACCAAAGGATGCCCTATGAATGGATATAAGAACTTCTAAACTAAATATTAAAATTCATGATCAACAACAGCACAGCAAGTCCCACTGCCAGGAAACTGGAAAGAGGAACTCCTCCCACGAAGAACATGCTCTTAATAGTAGTCTGGAGCAGTGGCTCAGTGGTTAAGGCGGTTGCCAGGCATGCACTCGGATGCAGGTTGGAACCCCAGCACCACTCACACAACAACGTGTCGGAGCAACGTTGAAAAACTAAATAAAATTGATTCTCTCTCTCTCTCTTTCTGTCTCTCATAGTCCCTCTCTCTCTTTCAAAAAATAAAGTAGCTTAGAAAAAAGCCAAATAAGAAACTTGAGATCCAAAGAGAAGTAATGAAAAATTAAGTGTTGCACTCTCAGTGGAACTGCTACATGATACCATGCAAAAGGGGAAAAACAAAGAGAGCAATAAAAAGGAAACGTTTAAAAAACATACACCTAGGAAGAGGCTGCATGTAACAGATCATCTTTCCAAAGATGGCCACAACAGTGTCTCCTGTCCCCTGTAATCAACCAATGTGACTTCTAAGACTGGGTCATAAAAGGTAGTGTAGCTTCCACCCGGATTTGAAACAAGCCACATTGTAGCAGTCAAAAACCAGACTGTAAGGAAGCCCTGGCCACCCATGGAAGGGTCCTTTGGTTCAAAGGAGTGTTTTAAAATTGAGGGGCGGGGGGGTACGGGAAAAAAAGTTCAGATATCAGACCTGGACTTTGATAGATAAATGTCAAATAGGATGGACTATGGGGTCAGTGTGCGACTGAGTACACCTCCTTCCTTCTGCTTGCCTCTACCCCCACACAACAGTTTCCAGGGGACCCAACTCCAAACACCTCATAGCTAATCAATGCTCTATCAAAAGGTGCCAAGCCAGGCTGGGAGAGTTCCAGAGAGGGGTGAGGAACCAACAAGGAAGCATTCTTCGATTTGGAAGAGAAAAGTCCTCACTCTGACCTTAATCTCTCAGCATTTCCCAAGAAATTTTCAAGTGAAGCAGAGTTGTATCATATGCATTTGATTTACATAAATTCAACACTAAGAACAAACAGAGTGCAGATAAAATAATGTGAGGTTTCTCCACACCAGCCTCAATTGAGCTCTCTCACTCCACATGCACTGGGCTATTCCTGTTTCTCCTGTATCTCTCACCACCTCCAGGCCATCTCACCATTTTTCTTGCATAGATCATTGCAGCAGCCTCCTAACTGATTTCCCTGATTTCAGAAATAGTAATTCTGCCCCCTTCAAGTCTACGACCAAGATAGCTACCCGAGTGGCCCTTGTAAAACCTCAGCCACAACATCTCCATGACTAGTTAATCTGGATAACACACACAGAAGTTCATTGTATCCTTCCTTCTACTTTTTAAATGTTTGAGTTTTTTTTTTTTTAATGTTTAAAAACTTCACTCAGTCAAACCCAGAGAGTCAAGGGTCAAATGTTTTCACTCATTTCTGGAGGCTGAAGCTAAACCCCAGCTTGGGTGAAAGATAGTCAAACTCACGTATTAGACCCAGCAAAGGCGTAGCAACACATAATCTAGGGCAACCGTGGATATATTGGGGTGGAAGGAGAGGGAGGAATGATAGGGAAGGATCTAGGGTGACAATCAACAATGTAACATACTCTTTACCCCCCACCTCCGAGAGTCCAAGCAATACTTATGCAATCACTTAATTCTGGAAAATTCACAGTCTAAGCACTTATATCACTTATAGTGGTGAAATACAAAGGAATCAAGAGACTGGGGCGTGGGTGATCTGGGGGTAATTCTGGTTTAAGAACAAATGCATATCATATTGTACCTTATATGCACTTATGATTGTACAATAACTCCTTAATAAAAATAAAAATGAAAAAAGTATAAAAGATGTCAGGAATTTGAAGTTCCATGTTGCCCTTTCTGCTCAAATCCCTCCAATAGCTCCCCATCTCATTAAGAGCCAATAGGATCCTACCCCCATAAACCCTGTGGCCTGTCTCCTGTCCTCCCTCTCTGCACCATGGTCAGGGATCTCATTTTCCCTGTCCACCGAGGGTTCTTGCAGGAGCTGCAAATGCTGTTCCCTCCACTGGGGCCTCCATTCCTTGCCCTCTCACCTGCCTCTGAGGGGGACCACACCCTTATTCTCACCTTTCACAATAGTGCATCATTTTCTTTGATTTTGTTTGACTCCCACTACCACAACGGGATTTCCCAACCTTCTTTATGCCAGGGATCCCTTTTGCAAAATGACACTGCATAAAAACTTATTGTCAAGATAAGGCTTCAAGGTTTAAAAAAAAAAAAAAAAAAGTATGGGCTCCCTGAACACAATGGTACAAGCCTGTTGCCAACTACTAAGGAAGACCACCTAAGCCCAAGGAGTCCAGGGCCAGCCTGGACAACATAGTGAGACCCTGTCTCTTAA
>PVKS010017418.1:0-42086 GCA_004027875.1 Aplodontia rufa
TAGATGAGGGAGGAATCAGTGGCATTATTTTCATATAAATAAGGTCACTGGGGCATGGAGAGGTTAAATAATGTGTCCAGCTTCCCACAAAACTAAAAAGCTGGCTGAATAATTTGGAGCTACAGTTTACATACTATTCCAGATAGATGAGAGGCATAACTAGTAGGGTATAACAGAGCATCTGAGTTAGGAGCTCAAAGATTTAAGTCAGGGTGGTCTGGGTTCAATTCAATTCAGCCAGTTTCATCATTTAATCCCCTCAACACACACTGATTTTTTTAATTTCAGAACTGCTCTTAGACTCCTCACCTTGAAATTAGACTTGCTACAATCTAGTGCCAGTCTTTTTTTTTTTGGGTGTTGGTGATCTGATCCCAGTCTTAATTACTCACAGGATGGCTTTGCTCTAGGGAAGCTGTTCTATTTCCCATCCCTGCAATGTGCTTGGGTAGCCTTTGTGCCTCTTTAATCCATTTGTAGCAGGTGTCAGAATTTCCTTCCTTTTTAAGACTGAATAATGTTCCATTGTGTATATCAACCGCATTTTGTTTTTCTATGATCTGTTGCTGAGCATTTGGGTCATTCTTGGCTGTTGTGAATACTGCTGATGTGATCATGGTATTCAAATATCTATTTGAGTCCCTGGGAGTTCATACCTTAAAAGAATAAAACTGCAGGAGACAATATTAGTAAAATTTTAAAAGAGAGAGAGAAAGAGAGAAGAAGAAGAAGAATAAGGAAAAGGAAAAGGAGGTGTTTCAACTGTTACCTTAAACCTAAAATCTCATGTGCCATTCTTTGGAGGAACCTTGCCTTATCTTAGTCATGCCCATCCTTGAGACCCACTTGAGTCCCTTGCCTTCCATAGAGCCTTCAGGGACTTCTGCAGTTCCTAGTGACCTGCCCTTCATTTAGACCTAGAGCATTCATTTAAACAGTAAGATAAGAAGACTCATGACTCATTTGTTAAGAATCTCTTAAGTTCTTTTTCATCTGCTACAGTGTCTAGAGTAGTTAATTTTCAGACTTTTTCTGTATAAAAAACTGACCTGTTAAAGTACGTTGTGAACCTCTCAGGTAAACCAGACCACAGGACATTCTTTTACTTCTCACTGTGTCTAACTTGATGTTCTTCATAGAACTAGCCCTTAATTAAGTTTGTCGCTTGCTTATTAAATGGCTGTAGCCCAAGTTCAGTCTAGTGGCCAGTTTGATTGTGTGGGCTTGTGATGGGTTATTTTTACCTGAGTCCTGCGGCACCCTGCATTTGAACTGTTCCTACTAAGGAGGTAAAAGTACCACGACATAGAGATTCAGACACTGGGGCTCCCACGCCTTCTTTAATATTTCTTTGAAGTCATTTTAGATTAAATAATTAGAATTACATAAGGTATTTAAGTAAATTGCCTGTTTGGGAGCTACTTTCCTGGTTTATTTCTCTGATGTTAAGGGATGATTATGATCAAATCTTTTCTGTTGAGATGAAAAGTTTTCCCTGCACTAGAAGATCATTTCCTTTTCTTCTGTTTGCCCATTCCTGGAGGGCTGAGGATCTCAGCATCCCTCTGGGAGTCCAGTGGGAGGCTTCTGCCCATCAGAGTAGTGCTTCATTGTACAAAGGTGGAGGACTGTTTGAATTAGTTGTTTTGTTGCTGTGATCAAAAGACCTGACAAGAACAATTGAGAATAGGAAAAGTTTTATTTGGGGCTCTTGGTTTCAGAGGCCTCAGTCCATTGATGGCCGGCTGACTCTATTGCTATGGGCTCAAGGTGAGACAGAACATCATGGCAGAAGGGCATGGCAGAGGAGCAGTCAGGATAGTTTGGAAGAAGAAAAAGGAAGAGAGGTGGGGGGGTAGGTAAGGGGTGCAGGCGCATGCTCCACTCACCAGAGACAAAATATATACCACAAAGCACACCCACCCCTCTGACTTACCTTCTCCAGCCACACCCAATCCTCTTATAGTTAGTTACCACCAGATTAATCCATATCAAGTGGATCCAGGTTATGACTCAATCTTATCATTTCACCTCTGAATGTTCTTGCATCGTCTCACACATGAACTTTTGGGGAATACCTCATCCAAACTATAACAAAGATGCTTTGTGTAGCCCAGGTTTCCTGGGACTGGGTGCTCCTTTTGGCTACATTTCGCCAAAGCCTTCCAAGCCTAACCACCAGCCTGGAATGCATGCTCTGATGAAAGGGAAACTAATTCTTGGCTCCTTGCCTGAATGCACTTCTGCTAGTTAATGTGGTCAGGTCACTGTGCTCCATTGTTATAGGCATTAAGATAAAGAGAAAATTCACAACTATCTCATGTGGGTTTAGTAATAGCTTAGTTAAAAGGTGCTTAAGTGTGTATTATTTGCCAGTACTTTCATAGGTTTAGGGATAAGTTTTTAAAGAACTCCAGGCACATATAAACAAATAATTAAAATTCATTCTGAAGAAAATAAGAAAGCTGAATAGATATACAGATGGGATGCCTAGTTAAAGCCCCAGCAAAGCAGGGCCTGTAAAAAATCTGTTTTGGAAGAGTTTGGTCATTGAAAAAGAATCAAATTCTTGTCATGGGGAGGACAGGTCAGTTGATTTCTTTACGTATATTTTATTGTTTAGTAATAATTTTATTTTTAATTTCATTTGGGGAATTGACAAGTTAACTTTCAGGCTATAGGGTTTCTAAAGATTTTAATCCTAGCTGGGAAGAACTGTGGTTTAAAAGATGTGATACTACTATGACTTCTCTTGTGTATAATAATGTTTTCTTTTTTAATCTGGCCTTGTGGAGACTGTTGCATGTTATTGAGACTCAAGATATTAAAGCTGCACTTCACTTTTTAACTTTCTGGTTAGATGTCTTTACAAAACGTATACATTCTTGTTGCCAAAAACAGGACAGTTTTTGACTTAGTTCTGACTTGGTGCCGTAACATGCTCAGGGCTAGTGGAGCCTGGCATTTGGGTCTTACTGTGAACATTTTTATGGCTTTAGAGTTATCATGATTACTTCTTTTCTTTCTTTCTTTCTTTTTTTTTTTGACACCCCTTCCTTTTCTGATAGTGACTATTGTTTCTCCCTTTGAGGTGCGACTTCTTAACCGACTTATCAATTGTATATACACTTTACGTGCATGTTATATATATATATATTTGTATATACACACACATACACACACACATATATATATATATATATTTTTTTTTTTTAATACCGGGGATTGAATCCAGGGTTGCTTAACCACTGAGCCACATTTCCAGCCCTTTTTGTAATTATTTATTTTGAGATAGGGTCTCACTAAGGTGCTCAGGGCCTAAGTTGTTGAGGCTGGCTTTGAACTTGTGATCCTCCTGACTCATCTTCCCAAGTTGTCAGGATTACAGGTGTGCACCATGGTACCTCGCTTTCATTAATATTTCAAGAGGTTCAACAACTAAAACAAAGGTTCAGGGGAGTGATGTTGCAACACTAGTTTTTAAACTGTAAGTTTCATTCCATTAGTGATGGCTTATGGAAGCCATTTAGTGGGTTAGGTCCAGCAGTTTTCAAAAAGCATTGTAATGAATAGAATTAAACAAAAAACATCAGTGCATTGCTTATAGGTAACGGTATTTTGGGTGTGAAGTTTTTATCTTGTGTAGATGTATGTGTGTCTGTGGAATTAGGGACACATACACATACTTGGTTGTGATGAAAATTTTGTTTCTTACAATGAGTCATCATCAATATTTGAAATACACTGCTACAAGAGGGTGCCTTTTGGTCTCTCCCAGTGTGCACATGTACTGCTATTTTCCTGTCAAGTGCTGAGATACCATATACCACATTTATTAGAAATGTGGCTGCTATTGAAGTAAGGATAGAAGAGTTTTTCTTTTCTTTTCAAAATATTTTTGGAGTTAATGACCTGGAGGAGGCAATATCTACCAAGCGTCTGTCTGACAAATCCAGCCTTGGGGAAGGGCTCGGCAAAGTCAGCATTCCAGGATATTGCCAAAACCATCCCTTCTGGAAATTGGCCATTTACTCAAATTGGAAATAACTGTTACGGATTGATGAGACGGGTACTTGTATAACACACATGAAAGTCATGAAGGATGAAGCAATACTGACTTTGAGGCAGGGATGGAAATAGAAAGCAAAATGATTGGAACTAAGGAACAAAGGGAACAGTATATGTAAAAATTGCCTTTCCTATCTTTGGATAAGTTAAGTTTTAACTTCTTCACCCATAGGTTAGGATGCACAGGTATGTTAAGATTAGCAATTATAGGACTTAGGATAGCTACCGAATGTCTAGAAAGGTTACAGTAACAGGTGGTTTTGGGTTAGTAGTTAATTAGGGTATAAGGGCCTAGAATATAGTTAAACAAGAAACATCTGAAGGAAAAATAGGGCACGTCTTGGGAAAGTGTTTGATCTCTGACTTTTATCAAAACAGGTTTAAAGAACTAAGAACAACATTATCCTTTTTGAAAATAAAGCCTTTTTATACAATACATGAAACAGTTCTTGAAGACTTGACCATGAACTAATGATAAAGTGGATGGTTTTGTGTGGTGCTCTGAAACAGTTTAAATGGTTACAGGTGGTCAATTTGGTTAATGAGGCAGATAATGAAAGCATTGTTTAGGCACCTGTATAAAAGAGCGCAACAATAACGAACAGACGGCATTTTGCTTGAGAAGCTCGCTGTGTCTGCTTGCAACTTGCTCTGGAGGTTCAAGTCGTTCCTCCGCGCCAACTCCATTCATCCTTTGGAGATCCTAAGAGTTGGTGAGGCTGGCCACTGGCAATGACCTAAGGATATTTGAAGGGGAGGTGAGATAGACATGGTTGGTGCAGTTGAAAGTAAAAGCTGGTCTTGAGAGCCATCAGCGTGGTTTTCAATCCTGGTGACACATTGGTTTATCAGGGAACTCTATAAAATGCTGATCTCGGTCCTTCCTGAGCCCATTGATGTAGAGTCCCTGAGGGATGAGTTCTGGAAGAACTCTCTTACAGAATACCACACATAGTTCCATGTTTTGAGTGCTCAGGGACTGTCTTTTGGGTTCTGCGTTGTGTTCTGGCGAGGGAGGGTTGCTGGGTGAAGGTCCCCCAGAGAAGGCAACAGCTTTCACTAATCACAGCAGAAATGCTCAAGTACTGTTTGATTATTCACACGGCATCTGTTAGGAGAGCTAGATTCTTGAAATATGACGATGGAGATGGCTTTGACTTAGGAATGCTGTGCATTCTTGATTTACTCTCTGCCCTTGAGAAGTGAAAGTAAACCTGCTAATTGAATGTGCCTTTTGTGGAAAGATAAGTCTCTTTGCTGCTGCTTTTTTTCCTTATTTTTTGGTGGTTCTTGTTGAGAGAGATAATTTTTATTTAGTTTTTCATGTGGCTTTCATTGCTCTGAGGCTTCGTTGTGTACTTGGTGCTGGGGTTTGAACTCACGTACTCGTGCATGCCAGGCAAGTGCTGTAACCACCAAGCCACCACTCCAGCTCTTTTCTTTGCTGCTTATTCCCTTCTCCCTACTTCCCCTTCCCTGTTTCTACATGTTAGAGGCCCGTCCCAAGGGGCATGGGGGGGTTTGATGGCCAAATTTGGGGGCACAGCCTCTCCTGAGGGCTGGTGGTGCTGAGGTTCAGGAGCATGGTGGCGGGAGGGTGGGTATTTAACTGTGAATCTGTCTACTGTCCTTTTTAGAGCATGATGCAGTGAGAAAACATTAGTGATATCATTTGTAAATCCACATGTTAATTGGTGTAAATAACTGCCTAGTCTGTTATTCTGATCCCTGAAAAGGTTTAATCTGGTACTACAGTTACTTGACTGTAGCTGCCTAAAAGTGGAATGAACCTTTACCCCCACCCAGCCAGTCACCAACTATCAGGAATGTTTGTGTCTTGGAGGAGGGTTGTGACTGTGAATGTTTAAATATTCCCGTGCATGTGGCAGGAGAATAATTCAATTTCACCTAATGCACATGGAATCTTCAAGGAAGAAACTCATAGACAGGAAGGACAGGTGTCCTAGTAGAGGACCTATCTATTGGGAGTTCAGAGCTAGAGGTTACATGGCTGGACCATATACACGAAGTAGATGGGGAGAGGGTACAGTTTCTTTTAATGTTTGCTTGTTTGGATTGATAAGGGATGTCCTGCTTGGTCCCCCTTTTGGTTGGTTGAGCCATGCAGGTGTATCAGTTATTGTTACTATGTAACAGACAACTCCCAGAAATTAATGGTCTAAAACGGCAACCATTTTGTTGTTCATACTTCTCTCAATAGGCTGAGTTCAGCTTCATGTGTCTTCTGGTCTCACCTGGGTGTTTACCTTATATCACTTTAGGCACCTGGTGGCCTCACTGGGTCCAGGTGGTTTAGCATGGCCTCACTTCTATGTTGAACAGCTGGCAGGCCAAAGGCAGGGCACCTTGGCTATCCACCTGACCTCTCTGGCAGGTAAGCTCAAGCTCGCTCACATCATGGTTTCTAGCCACAGTTATAAAAACCAAGGGGTGGGGTCACATACTGCTACGCAGGTGTGCTTCAATCGTCTGCTCAGGTCCCATTTGTTCATGTCTCTTTGATCAGATCAACTTACACAGACAAGTCAGATTCAGAGGGTGGGAAAATAAAGTCTACAACTTGATAAAGAGAGTGACAAAGACATAGGGAGTGTCCAGACAGGGATGGAAGGCACTTTTCTGACCACTTTTTGCAAATAGTCTACCACAATAGGATAGGAAACCTGAGGGGAAAGGCTATAGTTTAAGGATTTGCTAAAGGGCAACACATGACATAAAGGGTTAGTAAAATTCTAGACCCCATATATAGTGAATTTGGTATTATCTTCCAACACAAGAATAATTGTGTGAGATTCTGTGCCTTGTACCATTGACTTTTAGTGATGACCATACCTGTGCAAATCATCTAGTTAACAGACATTTATTAGACATGATCAATGGACCAGACCTTCTTTTAGGTGGTAGGGGAGCAGGTGTGGGGAGGAGCACACAATTTAATATGTATACAAGTCACAAGTAACAGAAAGAAACTTGTACATACCATGTGGCTTTTGAGGCAGCCGTTTGTTCTGTGGGCAAGAATGCTACAGGAGATGTTTACAGATTTAGCCATTGTGAAGGTTGGTTTTAAAGAACAAGTCTTGGTTTTTCTGCTTTAAAAAATTACTCCCCCCACCACCACTTTTTTTTTTTTTTTTTTTAACAAAGGGAGAAGGATTCAACTACTTTTTTTCTTTTTTACCTGAAGAAGTCTCTTTTAATCAATAGTTGTTTTGTTGTATTGGGTACCAGGGATCCTAACTCAGGAATAGCAAATGGCTACATTTTTGTGTCTATCAGTGTAACTGGTTCTAATGTATTAGAAGCTACTCAGACAGTTGTTCGGTTTCCAGCATCTCCCATCTACCTGTCTAGTTAGGGTTGGAGTGTGAGGGGCCATCAACTTTCCTGAAAAGTCTCATCTAAATGTCATCAATTAGGAAACTTGGGGTCATCCTTTGTTTTAACTGGGTCCTGATGATAGAATGCAAAACACTGCATGGAAATGAGACTTTCTTTTTACAATAGCAGTCTTGTCAACTCTTGCTAAGGTTCTTTTCATAGAATGAAGGCCTGTATAAAAATGATCTATTATGTTTTTCAGGTTGGGGAGAGTCTAATAAAAATCATTGTGACCCATGTTTAAAACAAATCCAGCAGAACTTTTCTACTGTTTCTTTTATTTTCTATTTTAATTTTTCATTTCCTAGAATTCCAGTGGTGGCAATAGTGGAAAATCTTATTGCTGTTAAGATGTTCTCTTTTACTGGGTGACATTGGAGAGGTGGGGAAGTTGGAATTAAGCCCTTTCCCTCTTTTTTCTTTTCTTTCTTTTTTTTTTTTTTCAAAAATTTTTGTCAACTGTATATTTCGTTGGCCTCTTTTTTTTTTTTTTCCTCCCTCTCTTTATGATGTTGAAACAAAGGAAAAATGGAGCTCCAGGATAAGTTTCCTGCTAAGTTGACTTGCTTGTGGCATTGTGCTAGGCCAATACTACCTTGCATTGCCAGGAGAGGGGAAGGTAAACAATGTTCCGGTTTGCTTGTGTCTGTGGAAACACCACATTGATCTCTCAGAAAAGTACATTTGAATTTCACATTAAATGCAAATTTGACATTACACCTACTTTCCATCAGAAAGTACATTTAAATTCTATGCTTAAATTCCAGTATCTATCACAGTACATTAGCTACAATATGAAATTGTTTGACTCTCCAAAGGAGAACTGTGGCTCTGATCCCAAATTGTCTGTGGTCTGAGCCCACTGTAGAGATTGACAGACTATAGAAGGGTTAGGTGTGGGTGTGGGAGTAGTTTGGGAGGAGCAGAAGTCTGGGTCACTTCCTCCTGAAACAACAGGAGATTGAAGAAGAGAGGGGGAAACACCAGCTCTTCCCAGTGTTGAAGATCAGAGTGCATGGCTCTTGCTTACTACAGTCAGCAAATATTGGTGATGAAAGTTTTGGCAAGTCTGACAAGGGCTTTGGAGGTCTCTTATTCAGAATTATAAATTAATCTAGAGATTGCCTTTGAAAAGTATTTTAAATTTATAAATCTGTGCTTTCCATTTATATAGCAAAATCAATGAACATTGTTGACCATCTGTCTTCAGAAATGCAGAGTGTTCTTATAATGTTTCAGATCAGTGGTGAAGCAATAAAATATTGGTTTTAAAAGGATGGCAACTTTAAAATGTTAAAACATATCTGTGTAATCATCCAAATATTTTACTCTTTCTTTTACAGACATATATTGGAAGTGTGGTTATATCCGTTAACCCCTACCGGTCCTTGCCCATTTATTCTCCAGAGAAAGTGGAAGATTACAGAAATAGAAATTTTTATGAACTGAGCCCGCACATGTAAGTATGGTGTTAAAGCACAAATTTTCCCTTTTATTGCAGAGATGCATAGTTGACAGATGTGTGCAGCTGTCTTCAGTCTTAGGAAAAGGACTTTATAATTTTCTTTTTAAATCAGTTAAAGGAACATAGAAGTTACTAGTTAGGCTTCATTTAAAAATTTTTAACAAGGCAGAATACATGAGTACGTAAAATATTTTCTGTTAAAAATTCTGTGGAAGTAGCAGCAGCTGCTTCTAATTAGTTTTGCAAATAAAACAGGAATGTGCATTGTTTATTAAGAGCCCAAGCAGCATTTTCATAGTCTTCTGGGCCAAGGCAGATCCCAAGTGTTGGGTTGCTTGATGACGTTTGAGTGAAAGGGCCAAACGGTACATTCAGTTGGAAGTGCTCAAGGACATTGTTCACTAGATTCATGGAATAGGCCATGGGTTGACCTGAGTTAGGCACCTGTGAGTTTTCGGAAGAAGGTGGCTTGTGGGCATAATCCGTTTCTTCACAAAGCCAGTAGATTCCTTTCCTCTGCTCTTTCAAGGTGATCTCTTTGTTAACATTGAAACGAAATACCAGTTTATACCACTCAAATTTTGTCTTTTCATCTGAATGACTGAAAGGTCACCCCAGGGAAGTTTTCTTAGATTTGGTGGATCCAGTGGCAGAAGTGAATGAATGATTAGATCCTAGAACTTTTAATTCTCCACATAAAAATATCTGAAAAAGAGAAGGCGAATCCCCAGAAATTATCAAAGAATACCTTAATGGTTTTTTATTTCTAAAGTTATGTGCACTTGTGGATACTCAAGAGGAATCTGTTCACTGTTTGTATTCTGATGTCCACTACTGAGCTGAAGGAACAGGAAATGAAGGAACAGGAAAGAGAAAGATTCGAGTTGGGCCACATTGTAGAATGAGTGGAGAGCCTCAGGGTTCTTGCTCTTGGGCAGTAACATTTCCTGCCCCGTCCTTTGCAGCATGTGTTTTAAAGAATTGATGTTCCTCTGTTGTCAGTTGCTTCAAGTGACCCAGGGTGACTTGCAGAGGGGTGTTGATAAACACGGTATAATATTTTTCTGTGATAAACTGTTCATTGTGGTTTTAAAATATTTGGGAACTGCTGCTGAATACTGGGCTGGGACCAGTGTATGCAGAAGTGTCTTGAGAAGGGTCAAGTGAAAGGGTGTTATTTATCATCACCACCCTTATTATTTTTTAAAGAGAGAGGGACAGTGAGAGAATCAGTTTTTTATTTTGCTTTTCATGTGGCTCTCGGTGCTCCAACACTTCATTGTGTACATGGTGCTAGGGTTCAAACCCACATTCCTGCACATGCCAGGCAAGCATCATAACCGCTGAGCCACCGCGTGAGCCCCATCCAGCAATGGCATTGTCCTTTCTATTGAAAACAGTTGGTATGTTAAACAACCCAACATCTTGAAATGTGTTTCAATATATGTGCATGTAAATGTTGAAGAGGAAATGTTAGGAAGGTGCCTTGACTATAAATGAGTGACTGGTCGTTGGGAACCCAGGGATGGCATTTGCAAATGGTTAAGCTGCCACCCTGCAGTTCAGGCATTTCCAGTCTTCATAGTGAAAGCAGTAGTTTTTAAGCAGAACCAATTTTGTCACTGGAGATATTTGACAATGTCTTGAGACTTTTTTGGTTGTTACAACTGGGTTTAGGAGGGTGCTGCTCATGTGTAGAGGTCAGGGGTGCTGGGGAACATCTGCAGGGCACACAGCGATATATATATTATATATGTATAAACATACACCACTGTCTAAATGTCTATTTGTTTCTCTTGATAATCTAGCACTCAGAAACATTTTTGGGCTGTTTGGAAGTAGATTTAAATAGTATGTGAAAACAGTTATTAAAAACTGAGTGCTATATTCTGATTATTCAGCTTTCTTCTAGAAGTAGATTTTGCAAGTCTAATTGTGCCTTAAAAATAAAATGAGATTAGTTTTATAAAATTATACCTGTTGTTAGACTCTTGCAATGAAATGTTATATCTGGTACCTGAAGATTTCTTTTAAATTTTACATCCTGAAGCCATGCTTTTCAAAGTCTGGTGCTTGGACTAATGGGGTTAGAATCCCCCAGGGACTTAGGAAACTGGTTTTCTAGGCCTAACAAGCAAGGAACCTTTATTTTTCACAAGCTTTCCAGGTAATTCCTATGCAATTCAAGTTTGAGAACATGTTGCATGATGTCTCGCATGTATATTTGCAATTGTTTTCCTTAACTGTTTACTACATATTATAATCTTTTATAATAATAAATAATAGTAGTAATTGCTGGCATTTATCAAGTATTTGCTAGGTGCAGCTACTACCCTTAAAACTTTGTGTATTATAACTGGTTTCATTCAAAAAATAATCCTATGACGTAGATGCTATTACAAAATGGGGGAGATTGTTACAGAAAGACCAGGTAATTTATCTCAAGCCACAAAGCTGCTGGGAGTGGAGCCTGGGTGTGAATCTCCATTCCTCTCATCCAGAAATGGGCTCCGCGATTTTGATGGCAGAGCTTCTTGCTGTGTACTTCTGCTCCACTATGCTTGGGTTACCTGTGCTTCTGCACCCCAGGCCCTCCAAGAAAACTGTGGCTTTGCTTCAGTTAACTGTAGGGTGTAGTCCACAAACCATACTTCCATTGATAGCTCAATTCTCCACTCTGGGGATATTTAGATGTGTATGATTGTTCTAGAGCACAGTAGTTCATGCTTTGGAATATCTTTTTGCAGTCCAGAAAGAGTCTTGTAGGAGGCAGTGTGGCAGGGCTACTCTCCACAGAAAGTAAACTATCCTCCAAAGAAAACTGTCCCCACCAGCAATAAAATATTCTCCTTGAGCCAAGGATAAAGATAAAAGCTTTGTACCATGGGCTGTAGAATACCACATGTTGAGCAAAGTAGAATTGACCTAATGCATCTGAATTTGCCAGTTTTGTATCACATCCGTACCCATCTTGCTTGGCTCTTGAGGTCCTCAGCCTCAAACCTACCCTCCCACCACAGCATCTCTGTGCATTTTGGGTCTCCTACCTGGCAGGCTTTTCCCAGCCTCTGCTCCAAAGCAGTTCCTGCTCACTCTTCAGAGATCAGATGGTTTTAGACCTGTGCAGGGAAGAAGGTTCCCTCACCTCTGCCCTGCTCTTGTCACAGATACAGTGCAACATTTGTGGGAGGGATTATCTGATTGATGTCCAGCCTCGCTTGCGGAGTCAGCATTTGCTCACAGGTATTTGTAGCACTGGAATTTGGGAAGAGGTCACTAAGACTATGGAACAGGGCTTGGAGTGTCACCCTTCCATTTACAAGCTCTGTAATCTTCAGCAGATTACTTGAGGCTTCAGCCTAGAGAGGTTAAGTGATTTGCTCTGTTCAATGGGAAGATAATTATTAACTCATAGGGTTTTTGTGAGGGATAAATATCATAAATATATAGATAATAAAATTACTATATGTGAGGTGATTGACATGGAATCTGCTATAGCACCAAAGTAAGAAAGAGTTGCTGCTATTAACAGTGGTAATTACATTAATTGTTGTAGTAATAAGCTATGTGGGACACATTTCCAACATTCTTCCAACCTCTTTTTCACCACTTACTCCTGTATGGCGTGACAGTGTCTACTTCTATTAATGTATCTTCCTGCATTATTTTTTTGTGAATGGCTGTCTTTGATAGTATCTTGAAACAAGGGAAGAAGGGTCAGTGTGAGCTTGGTTCCCTACGAAAGCCCAGCCTGGCATTCTCAGGAGTTTTGTGATATAAGGGGATAAGGTGACAAAGACTTTTGACACACTTTTAACTGTAACCATTTCAAGAATTTGATTTCAATTTGAATAGAAAAGAACTTAAACAGCTGCTCAGACTTTAAAAATGCTGCCAGCTTCATTTCATTTGTAATTTTGAGATGTTGGTCACTGTTAGTCTGAAAAAGTGTAGTTTCCTTATAATTCACATGTTTGAAAGTGTCCCAAATTTATCTTTAAGTTTTGTACAGTTGAAACATGTTTACATTCCATGCAAGTACATGACTTTGAGATGGTGGAAATGTACAAACGAATAATATAAAGAGAATGGTTTCTTACCTAAATTCCTTTCGCAAACACTTTCCTGTTGTAGGATTCTTGGTCCCCCAGACATCAAGTTCCTTGTGGGGCTCCCCTTCTTCAGCCCCCTTTCTTCTCTGCGCTCCTGTCCCCTGTGTATGACCTGCACCTTTGAGCATGATGTCATTGGCAAGCTCTGCAGTTTGTTTTCTAATTATGTAAGAGGAATGTCATTATAGTATGCTTTTAAAATTCTTTAAAAATAAGGATTTAAAAAAAAGTATCCCAGAAAGGACTCAGTACATTTCAGACAACACAGTAACTGGGTTCATGGAGAAGTACCTTAGATTGCTATATTCCCAGCCTGGTGCTTGGTTTTTTCTTTTGTTTTAAGAGCTCAATAACTATAGAAACAAAAGGGGTTTTAAATAATTTTTAATTACATGTTGCCTGTATTATTTCGCATCTGATAGTGAAATGAAACTCTTCTTGGTAAGATGATGAGTTTTTCAAATTCATATAATATAATGAAATTTTTTATTTTTGTAGAAAATGAGCTAAATATTTATGAAGCTCTTTAACTTTTTTTTTTTTTTTTTTTTTTTTTTTTTTTTTTTTTTTTTTTTTTTTTTTTTTTTTGCTTGTCTGTTTTTCAGTTTTAGTTTATGTTGTCCATGTACTGATTGAGGGAACTTGCCACTAGAGGAATATATCATGGAACCTGCTGCCAACCCTACTTGGCAGTCAGTGTAGGAGAGAGCTTGACTGTCCTTAAATTAGGCTATAACAAGGAGGTCATGTTACCTTAGGGTTTCTAAGCAGTGTTTGAAGCAAGCAAACTCCGTCAATAAGTTTTGAAACAGGAAAATGACTTAAGGCTTTGAAAAATTTTTGGTTACTCCTACATAAAAACGGGAAAATAGGGGCTGGAGTGGTGGCTCAGCAGTTATGGTGCTTGCCTGGCATGCTTGAGGACCAAGGTTCAAACCCCAGTACCACATACATAGCTAAGTGTTGGAACAATGAAAACCGAATGAAAAACTAAATGAAATCGATTTTTCTCTCACTGTCCCTCTCTCTTAAAAAAAAAAAAAAAATTAGTGGGAGTATTTTGGATATTGCGAATGTCAGTTGTCCAGGCATGAGCCTTGTGTCTCTGGAAACTTTGACCTTTAAACTTGTGCCATGTTGATTTTTTTTTTTTTTTTGCAGGACCACATGCCATTGCCCATAGGTGACATTACTAGAATGCTTGTGTGTTGAGTCCTTGTTAGTCCTGTTACCATTTCACTACATTCAAGGTGAACCAGATAATATCATAAAGAACATTTCTGATTATATCTCAATGTACAAGGGCTATGGTGAGTATACAGAGAGCTTAAGTTAAAGGTCCAGGGCAGAAGATGTAGGCATCGTCCCCATTGTATAATCAGTATTTTTCTCTACCATACAGTTGAAATTCTGCAAATAAGGCTGTTTAAGAACTCTTGTGACAACTAGATTTAAGAATTTTTTTGTAGAGGTTGCTTGTTTAACTGGATGTGAAAGTGCGTTTTCAAGGGTGTGTGTGTGTGTGTGTGTGTGTATGAATGAATGTGACGCTGTAGCTATTATACTATTTCTCATTTTACTTTTGGAATAGTTGAGTCTTTAGTACCTCCCAGAACACCATGTGCAGAAAAGTGTTTCATGCTTTCTCCTCTAGCATGTTTTCTACTTTCTGTTTGGAAGAGTTACTCATTTACTGAGCAAATATTTATTGAGAGCTTACCATGTTCCAGATACCCTTTTAGGCCCTGGGATACAGCAGTGAACAAGCAAATTTTTCATGTTCATTCGGGAGATAATACTCTGACTGAGGTTTTCAGAAGCCAAGATTATTCACATAATCTTGTTAGGGAGCAGAGGGAGGGAGACATTGGTGAATGAAAACGTGATTTTCAGTGGTATTCTTGTAAAACACCTTTGGAGACATATTCTCTGAAGTAGTCCAAGTCAGTAGAGGATGGGTTGCGGTCTGTGAAGCTTTCATCTCTTGTCTCTGATCTGCCATGAGTAACTTGTGCAGGAGGGAGTTGGAGCTCTGAGGTATACTCCAGCTCAGACACCTTAAATTAGCATATCTTGTAATGATGCCATCTTGGAAACAGGCTCTGTGGTGGGAAATATCCCTGGGCATCCCACAAACGCAACTTCTATAAATGCTCCATGAATTGAACTTACAACCTTTGACTCCCAAACTTTTATTCCCAGGAGAGCATTGCTTCTTTGAGGTTACTTTCAAACAGTTTCTTTTAGAATATATTTTCTTGGCAGAAAGAGACTTCTGCTAATTTTACTTTAGATTACTAAGCTTCAACTAAAGTAGGAAGGTTGGTGTGATGCCAGCCTAATGTTTTTATCATGAAAATCGCTGTGATAGAATACATTTGTTCTTTGGAATGTGTTTCAGTATGTCTAGGAAGTCTCAGAATCCTAATTTCTAAGCCCCTAATAAGAAAATATATCCCTTCTCATCAAATGAGTATCCTAAACTTGAGGGAATTTATTTTGAAAAGGCTGTTAGTAAGCAAAGCCATGTTCATACCAGCATACATGACAACTTCAGTGATATAATTTTAAGGGGAAGAGTTTGGTTATGAGCAAAATAGGCCAGTTCCTGCCAGAAATGTTATTCCTTGTTCGTTCTTTCTTTCTTTTCTTTTTTTATTAAAGAGAGAAGGGCAGGGAGTGAGAGTATCAATTTTTATTGAGTTTTTCACATGACTTTCATTGCTCTGACACTTAGTTGTGTACGTGGGTGCTGGGATTTGAACCTGTGTACTTGCACATGCTGGGTGAACACTGTAACCTCCGAGCCAGGGCTCCAGCCCATATTCCTGGTCTTTGACAGGCCCTGAAAATCTTACAATGTTATGGAAAAGATCCATTTCATCAGAGTAGTGACATGGAGGCTGCAGCCCTAAAAAGGGTTAAACTAATGCTTTATGCCCGATCAAGAGGACTGCATTTAGAATGAGCGTGGAGTGTGTGTGCTTAGGGAGGACAGCAAGGGCTGTTGCCCTCACCTGCCTTGTTGAAATCGGAACTGTTGCCCTGCTTTGTGTGGCAGCTGGATCAGGTGGCAGGGCAAAGGGAGTGGTGTGGGGGTTTGCACATGGCCTGGCAAATGCAGTCCTGATGCAGGATCCAGGAATGATAAACAGAGTACTGGGACAGCACAGCAAAGTCATTGTGGGGCCTACACTCAGCCTGGAGAACAAAGGATGGAGACTTGGGGCTGTCAAAAGGGCAGAAACTCATGTAGAGAACAGGCCCCCCATGTACCAGCTTAGGAAGGAGACTTCATGCTGCCCCATGGTAGACTGTGCTTGCTTCTGTGCTCCAGCCTGTCTCTGGG
This sequence comes from Aplodontia rufa, assembly GCA_004027875.1. Classification (NCBI taxonomy): domain Eukaryota; kingdom Metazoa; phylum Chordata; class Mammalia; order Rodentia; family Aplodontiidae; genus Aplodontia; species Aplodontia rufa. The sequence continues at coordinate 16,397 of PVKS010017418.1, forward strand.
ATCTGAAATCCCCAAGTGGAAGTCATTTTTCATTCACTTCAATAAATATTTAAGCATCCACAATATATGTGAGGTACTAAGAATATGAAGATGACTTTGCTTTATGGATGCACAGCCTGGTACAGGAGAGACCAATACATAAATAACTACAGAAAGGAGAGAAATGCAAAAAAAAAAAAAAAAAAGTGGCACATGTTCTGTTTCTTCCAGTTGTGCTGCTGTGATTGCTAATAGTACACCTTGCTCTCACAGTGTGGGCTGTAAGTGACATGGCCCCCTGTGGGGAAGGCATCAGGAAGCGGGACAGTGGGACATTGAGGGATGAGTTTGCATGAATAAGGCATAGGATTCCAGGTCCAGGAAAGAATTTCCCAGTCAGAGGGAAGAGTTTACCCAGCATTCAACACGTTTGCCTACTGTATGCCAGACACTAGCACAGCTCCTGGGGATAAAATGGGCAGAAATCTTGGCTCCTTTGGCTTACATTATGGCACAGAGTGACAATATGCAAGAGAAGTAAATGGAATAAATGATACTTCAGGTGGTGACAGTGCCATGCAGAAGCAGCAGGGAAGGGGCATGAGGGCTGCATGCTTCACTATTTAAATGGGGTGGCCAGGGACGCCTTATTGAGAAGGTGACAGTTCAGTGACTTCCTCAAGGGGAAAGGAGGCAAGCCATGTGCTGAGCTGGGAGAAAATGTTCTGGGCAGAGGTATGGTAGATGTGAAGGTGGAGGGAGACAGAACAGTGTGGCCTGCCGGGGATCTAAATTGGTATGGTTCCCTAGGTGGAAAGCAAGGTGCATGCTAGTGAGGGGAGATGTGGTGGAAGAGGAAGGCCATGACTGGCCAGGAAGAGCTTGTTGCCCAGGATTTGTGCTGCGCAGGCAGAAGGAGCAGTAAGGTCAGCCTTGGATTTTGGACTGTTCTCAGGACACAGGGCAAGAGGGACTGATGACTAGAAGGAGCAAGGACAGAAAGCGCATCTAGGTGGAGGATATCTCAGAAGAAATCCATAGATCACTGTGGCTGACTGGAAGAAGGGAGGAGTGTTGGGTTGGGAGCTGTATCAGAGACCAGTCAGGACTTCTAGCTGGGATGGGGAGTCCTGGGATCAGGAGGCCAAGCAGTTCCTGAAATGTTGGAGTAGATTGGAGATGGCCTTGTGAGGTAGCCATGGGTACCTGGAAGCATGGCTTCAGGTGGTCTTCTGGCATGGACTTGGAGTTGGGGGCTTCTCCCCTGCACCCCTGTTCCAGTGCCCACTGTGATGAGGGTGGTTCCTCAGGACTGGGGAGGGCTGTGTTTGTAGGCTTCCCTTCCCAGCATTGGACCCTTCTGCTTATGCTCAATTGCTTGGCATTTACAGTTACCCACATGTGCTTCTGAAGGGTATTATGTAAAATTTGATTCCCTCTTTGTTGTATGAGTTCACCGCATAGTTGTTTTATTTTTAAGGTAATTAGTAACTCATGCTCAGTTGTTTCTGGCTCTTAGCTCATGGGCTCTGTGTTGCTTTGATCTGAACAACTTCTTAAGGTGTTTATGGCTTGGGAAGCAAATTAGACCCACTGGGTACTGCCTCCCATCCCATTTTCTGCATTTAGGGTTATGGTTATATGTGTGTCTATTTTTAAGGAAGCACAGGTTTTTTGGCCTGTTTTCTTATTCCTTCAGCTTCAGTATCGAGACAGACTCCTGTCTTCAGTTCTGTGGACTTTCCCGATCTTTGTTTTATTCCCCCATTGACTAACTATAGATGTGTTTTCTAATATCATTTCTGACACCAAGTGTGTGGTTTTTCCTAGCACAAATTCTCTGACACTAATTGGGTGGCTAGCTCTTCATCACTTCTGACACAGGCTTCCCAGGTCAGAGGCTCTGTCCCATAGGACTGCCCCACCTCAGATGCCAGCAGCAGATGGAGAGCTCTAGCTAGTTTCCATCTAGACAACTGTAGATTCAGGGGTTTCCGTGGCCCTGTGACCCCTTCAGCTTTGAGAGTTGGTTAGCACAACTCAGGAACTCAGGAAAACCCTTTATTTAACGTTTAAAGGACACAGTGAGGGAACAGCCCCCTGGAAGAGATGCAGGGGTGGGTTTGGGTAGGGTGTGGTTGCAGAGCTCGCATGCCTTCTCTGGGTGTGCCACCTCCTGGGCACATCGGTGTGCTTCTCCACCTCAACTCTCCAGGGAGGCTCACCCTCTAGTCACAGGCTTGGTCTTTCTGGTGAACACCTGCATCCTGAGGCTACCCAGGGACCTCACTATGAGTCACCTTGTTAATCCATCCTCAGGTATGGGTGGAATGGGCCTTTTTATGAATAATAAAGACACTCCTGTTACTCAGGGAATTCTGAAGTTTTTAGGAGCTCTGTGACAGGAACCTGAGACCAGGACCATGCATGTGCATATGTTGTTCATGAGCAGTCTTAGAAAGCTTGTCCTGAAATACCTGAATGTTAGCTTCCTTGAAGCCAGGTCCGTGTTGCACAGTCTGTATGGAGTCTTGGAAACCTGAATTAGTGGGCCGCTTCTTCCCATAAATGTCTAGCAGTTGTTCAACAATTTAGTAAACCTTTGGGTGTTGTGAAGACTGCTGTAGGGCTCCCATCTCGGACAGCTCCTGCATGTGTGCAGGGACCCTGCCTATCCCGCCTGCAGTCCTTAAGGACTTCTCCTCTTTAGGGTCTCCCATCTCTGTTACATTACCACCTTTATTTTCCTCTCTTCCACTCCCACAAACATACACATTGAATTATTTCTCTTGACTCCAGTCTTCCAACTATCACACCATTTATTTGTTTCTCTTTATTAAAAACAAACAAACAAAAAACACTAACGTTGAGTACACTCTTATTTTCCCTAGTTTCTCTTCTCTTTAGTAAGGTTACTCTAATCAAGCTTCTGTCTTTCTACTCCACTAAAACAGTTCAAGATCATCCATGTGGTCAAATGGTCAATTTTGAGTCCTCCTGCAGGTGACTCGGCCACACTCAACTCGTGGGCATCTCCCTGGATGTCAGGAGGCATGGCACACTTCAGCATGCTTCGGGTTAGACCCAGGATCACCCTGTTCACTCTCCTTTTCATGGCCTTGGGAGTGGCAGCACCACCCTGTGGTTACTCACCCTATAAACCTCCTCCTCCGTTTCTCCCACCCCATACCTGTTCCAGCATCAGGTGCAATCCCAGTCTGACCTCTCCCCACTGCCTCTACTGCTATAGTGGTTGTCAGGCCACATCCACTTCTGCCTCCAACCTGACTTCCTCATTTTAGCTCCCCTGCTGTCTTCTCCTCCTGCTCGTCATCTGGTACCTGGCTACAGGGATCTTTTTCAAAGGTGCCGATCAGATTGCGTTTCTTTGCTGCTTAGAAACCTGCCATGGCTTCTGTGTGACCTGCGAGGCTTTATTTGATCTGGATAAGGCCTCCTCTCCAACTGCATTTCTCACTTCCTGGTCCCTTGCTTTAGCCACATCGACCTCCTTGCTGCTTCCGGGACACTCCATATGCTCCTTACCTACCTAGGGCTGGTGTGCTCTCCTACTTCAGTCAGGAGGCCTTTGGCTGTCAGAGGAGCCTCTGAATACATTACCTAAGAAGGCAGTCCCTGCTCCCGTCACTCATTACCCCCGACTACTTTCTTAGCCTTTGTCCTGACCTGACCTGACTTTTTACTGTGTGCTCACTTATTTCTGTTTGCTTCCTGTGCTAGAGTGTCATTTCCATGAGAGCGGGGGCTTTGGTCATGTCACGTGATAATGCATCCACAGCAAGGATACAGTGCCTGGCATAGTGCAGCCATTCCACAAAGATTTTTGGCTGCATAAATGAATTAATTTAGGTGCCTGCTATTGGTTAGAAAATGTGTAGAAGACATGGTTTCTGTCTTCAAGGATCTTTCAGTCTAATTGTGGGGATGGTGTATGACTACATAAGCATGTCATTTTAATGACATCCCTTCATCACTCCATGCGGAATTGGTTCCAGGACCCTTTCAGGATGCCAAAATCCACCTATGCTCCTTATATAAAAGGATGTGTAGCATCTGCATATAACCCATGCAGTCCCCCCATTTTCTTTACATCATCTTATTTATAACACCTAATACAATATAAATGCCGTGTAAGTTGTTGTGACACTGTATCATTTAGGGAATACTGGCAAGATAAATAGTCTCTACATGTTCAGTACAGTTTTCTAATATTTTCAATCTGTAGTTCTGTTGAATCCACAAATGGGGAACCCATGACACAAAGGGCCAATTGTGCTTACAAAGGCAAGAAATAAGTTGGAAGCACAGAAAAACTGGTAGGCTCAGATTCTGAAGGTGCCACCTACACTGGGCATTGAAGGCGTTTCTGAAACAGGTGGCCATTGTAATATAATAACTAGCTATATAGAATATAAAGGAAAAGACCGGTTTTGGCTGTGGCACAATGAACCAAGGTGTTGGAAAAGGGAAAAAGTGCTTGAATGGAGATGATAGCTACATGTAGAAGTAATTTTTAATTTTATTAAAACTTTCAAATACCAGTCTGCTAGAGTCATCAGTATTGAAGAATTAGGGAGGTTATTCCACAGTACTAGGAATTTGGATAAGGGCATTACTTAAAATTAGAAGCTTGTGTGTCTGGAAAAATTACCATCTTGCATTTCAATCACCAACTGGAAGAGATTTTCAGACTTGTTAAATATACCTCAATGTGCATGTGTAAATACAGTGTTTTAATGAGTGAGTGATGAATGACCGAATGTTGAAATAACTTACAAGTATAAACAGATGTTAATTCATTTGTTTTATGACAAAACCTCCAGTTGCTATTAGTGATGAATAATAATGTTATTCAGGAGGGGGGGCATTTCATACAAAGTACACTGATTTCAACCATTATCAGTTTTTGCAAAGTAAATCTATTCATTTCCATATGGAGTCTCCCCTTTTGGATAAGAATAGAGTATCCTCCACAACAGTAGGAATATCCTAAGCCTTAAGGATGGCTTAGCCTAATTTCACAGAAATTTAGAAAGTAATTTTAGTGTATATATATCTTTTCTATTTTTTTCCCCTTCAGTCTATCTCAAAGTAAAAAGTTGGAAAACACTTGGAGGCAGGGAAGATTCAGAGGGTTTGCACAATGAAGTCCTGTCTTTGGGGAGTGCATGCAGGCTTGAGATTGGAGGGGTCCATTTCTGTTTTCATCTTCCATATTTTTGTGGAACATGGGTTGGCAAGGGCTCTTGAATGTTTCCTTAGGATTTGCTAATTTTTAAGCCATTGTTTCATTTGCTTTCAGGAGACATCTCTCATACACCCTGCCTCGCATTTGGCCACAAAATGTTGCTGCCGTTTCTATGAGTATTTATAATTGCCTTGGCTATTGTTAATAGCAGAGGCTTATGCATAATTTGCTCTTGTAAGTAGTACTTTGGATAGAAGCAGACATTTAAAATGGAAGAGTCATCTAAGGTCATAGAAATATATTAACAATGTTACTCAAGTAAAGGATGTTAAAGATACAATTTATAAAATGAGCACATGTAGCTATTTATGGTCACGTGGTATGGGCGAGTCATGGCTCTGGTTGCTCATTACCTGAAACCGAAGGATAAGGAAGCAGGAAATGTGGAAACATGTGTATGGGTGTTTGCTGGGCATTGTTCCTAAAACAAATAGAAAACGGCATATAATGCTTTGAACAGTTACTTCCTTTTTGTGGCATAACTTTCAGTATAATGGTGTCAGATCTGATGGGTGAATGCTGTCCTTTGTCTTGCAGGCATAGTTTAAGAAGCATAAATTTTAAGATATGAAAATCTTTGTTGTTCTCTGTACCTAAGGACTTTACCTTTTCTTTGTGTTTGGTTATATATGACATTGATCTTGAATAAAATTTTAAAATTAAAATCAGTCCTATGTAAAAATTCTGGCTGTGAAAATAGGGAAGTTGAACTTGATAAGTTTGTAGCTAGTTTTATGTTGTAAGTTTTACTTGACTTGGTCTTTTCTTGCCTGTTGTATCTTTCATCCCTCTGTTTGATTCCTCCTCCTCTCCGGTACCCTGGTCTAACATTCTGTTAACACTCAACTCTGCTCTTCCCCGTATGCTCAAACCCTACTTGTCTTTGAAGTTATACCAAGGCCGCTTGGTGGTCCCATCACATTTTATCCATACTATGGATTAGGGCACATTATATGATACATTTGTGTATACTATATCATGCATTTCATTGTTTCATGTTTAAGTATTAGGTTTTTATAAGAGTAAGCATCTTTCACTGGGCATGGTGGCACACGCCTGTAATCGCAGTGACTCAGGCTGAGGCAGGAGGATTGAAAGTTCAAAGCCAGCAATTTAGGGAGCCCCTAAGCAATTTAGTGAGACCCTGTCTCAATATAAAATATAAAAAAGGAGATCATGATGAGTAAAATCAGCTTAACCCAGAGATCTAAGGGTTGATTGTCTCCACTCATCTGTGGAGGTGGGGACTAGACCCTGGACAATGAGAAAGTTGGTCTAGTAGCATGAGTTAAATCCAGATAAGATGTAATGCTTTACGATCTAATACTTTTTTTTAGAGTTACAGTGGGAAGGGGAAGGGAGGGATAAGGGAGGGTAATTGGGGGGGGGCACTCCTGGGGATAAATGCAATATCCAGAATATATACACATTTTATATTATTTTGTTAAAATCTTGTAAGGTTGCTCAAAAATAAAGTAAAATACATATAAAAAAAGAATATTAACTAACCACATTGAATAAGATTAAAAAGAATTGCTGAACAAATATATATATATAAATATATATATAAATATATATAAATATATATAAAAATATATATTTAAATATATATAAATATATATAAATATATAAATAAATATATAAATATATAAATATTTATATATACATTTATATATATTTATATATATATATATATAAAAATAAAAGGCTGGGGATATGACTTAGTTATTAAGCACCCCTGGATTCAATCCCTGGTTTAAAAAAAAAAAGCATCTTTAAGCAAGAGTGAAGCATTATACTTGTTGCCTCAAGATAGGCAGTCTCAAGATGCACCTGTATGTTTGCTTATCTGTAGTTGACTTCAAGTAACACTATCGTAATATATTTTGTACATTATGAAATATAAATAAGAACAGGACTTTTTTAAAAAAATTAATAAAGAAATGTGAATAGAAATTCTAATATTTCATATCCATAATCCAGTGACTCACCTTGGACATGCCCTGGTATATCTGTATCTCACTTTATAGGCTCAGTGTTAGGAACCTGGTAAGTACTGAGGGAATATTTATTTTTTAGTGTTCAGTTATTATATGGTAGCTGCTAATAAAATTTCCACCTGTCATAAATGAAACTCAAGGTTATAGTCTGTTTGCGATCTAATGGGGTGTGTAATACAAGTGTTAGAAGAAGGTAGTGCTGTGCTTGGGTTAAGCGTGGCTTACCATGACAGGTTTGTTTCTCGCTGATGGCAATCTCATGGCTTTCCTCAGTGTGACTCAGATACCCAGGTTGCTTCTGTCTTGTCTTTTGTCATCTGGGCACATAGCTTTTAAGGTTGTGGTGGAAGGTGAAGAAGGAGCGTGGTCTGGACTCCTTCACTGGCCATTGCAGTCCCATGTGCCCAACTCAACAGCAAAGGAAGTTGGGAAGTATGGCCTTCCCTTGTGCTGAGGAAGGGGGGACTGTAGTGGAATTGTTAAGTGTATCACACTGTCTCCTGTCTCAAGCATGTCAGTAGTATGCTCACTGTTTAATATGCAACTCATGGGTACCATGTAAAGCAAGCTTTTGCATGAACTTAAACATGAATTCAGTGGTATAATTTAGAAAGATAGTCTTCTTGAATCTTATTTCAAATCTTTTTTTCTTACAATAAGTAATCACAGCGTATTTCCATATTTCCATTTTAATTTCATTTGCATGCATTCCTACAAAAGTAAAACTTTATCTGTTTCTCATGTTTCTACTGTTATTTCTTTTTTTACTGCTGCTGAGCACAGACATTGCTAACTTTTTGGTTTATCATGAGCAAAAGTGTTTAATGGTATTTTATTTAGATGCTGTGTATGGAGCTAGTTAAAATTATGTGCTTATTTGAAGATATGTCTATAAATGCTTGATAGTTTATTGCAATAGATCTATTCTTGGTCTAGTTTTCGTATTTTCTTGGAATCATATGTCCATTGGGAGTTTCAGAAAACTAGATACTAATCTCTTCTATATTAATCACATATTCATCTATTGGGGATTTTGGCAAAATTATTCTAATCAGCTTTGAAACTTAAATCAGTACAATGTTAATTTTTTTGAATCAGTATCTTCCCAGATAGGTGGTGAATAAAAGTCAATTTCCTCTAATTTAGGAGTTTTAAGAGTTGTGTTTAAGGCCAACTTTAATAAATTTTATTTTCCAAATAAGGATATAGTTAGAAATGGAAGGTGACAAAGTAAAAAGGTTTAGAAAAGATTACGGACTTTTTTTGGGGGGGTCAATAAAGAAGAGCTGGGCATGGTAATGTATGCATATAATCCCAGTACTGAGGAGACTGGCAGGAAGATTACTTGAGGCCAGAGCTTTGGGACCAGTATGGGCAATATAGGGAGACCCTGTCACTAAATGAATAAATGAATACGTGTAAGGAATATTGTATATTTGCAGGAGAGGTGGGGAGGTTTCATGTCGTTGGGTAATGAGTTAGGGGATAAAGCATAGAATTAGGTCTGTGCAGATAGTTTGAGTAGATACAGAATTCATCCAATAGTTATGCATGAAGACTTCCTGTTTCCACAAGTGAGTCAGGGAAATAGGCTTTGGATACTCCTCGTGACATAGTGGTGCTGTAATTTTTATATTATAGTCTCTTTATTCTGATAATCTTGTGCATGTCTGTGTACACACTGAAGATTTTCCTAAATTTGTTAAGAGTTTTGAATGTTATACTTATAAGTAAATAAATGAAAATTTTCTGGGAAATGGCCTTTGCTATGCTTATTAGGGGGCTTATATATTGTGAGGCAAATCTATCCATCCTCTCCCAAGCAAAGAAGAGCTCTATGTGTGCTTGGATTTTGGTCATATCAATTGCATTATTTGTCTTGACTAATTTTCTATCCACTTGCATTCATAATCAACTGGAAGCAACTTATGTTTTACAGTTGATATGATAAAATGAATAGCTTTGAAAAGTCAGAGTGAGAGGACCCTAAAAAGATGATACCCAAGTGAAAGTTAACACTCTGGTGTCCATCCTTCCTTGCAATGGAACCTGAACTTATTTCCTGGTAATCAAAGTAAAAAGGAAAATATGATGTTATTTTTTGCATATGAGATCAAAGCATACTGTTCGCTCAAGAAGAGCATAGCTTTGTTTTTTCTTTTCTTTTTTTCTCTTGTGGGACTTAGGATTTGAAGGATGTCATCATGAGCAACATCTCCCAGAATTTCCCTGTGGAACATAGTGCATTTTATATAACAGCTTCTTATGTCATTAAGTGGAAGCAGAGGACAAGTCACCAAAGAACAATTTAGGAAAAACAAGAAAACAAGTCTATAAGAAGTTCAGGTCGGTCTTGTTATCCTTGACTGCTCACTAGAACCACTTCAGAAGCTGAAAGGTGTAGGGGAGGGGGCAAGGATGAGACCCATTGATACAGGTGCCTGACTTACTGATGGCTTGACTTAAGAATACAGGGGCTGGAGTGGTGGCTCAGCAGTTACGGCACTTGCCTGGCATGTGCAAGTACGCAGGTTCAAACCCCAGCACCACGTATGCAACAAAGTGCCAGAGCAACAAAGGCCAAAGGAAACGCTAAATAAAACTGATTCTCTCTCTCTCTCTCACTGTCCCTCTGTCTTTAAAAAAAAAAAAATACAACAAGGATCAGAAGATTGTAGTTTTTCCTTCAGGTGCCTCCTAATTATTGGTCTTATGATTTGAATGTAAGGTGTCCCCCAAAAGCTCACGTGTGACCATGCCAAAAAAAAAAAAACTGAGAATTGAAGTGGTTGGGTTATAAGAGCCTTAACACAGTGAGTTAATCCCTCACAGGGATCAACAGGCAGCTGAAGGCAGGTAGGGTGTAGCTAGAGAAGGTGGGTCATTGGGGGCGTGCCTTTGGGGTGTATATTTTGTATCTGGTGTGGAGTTTCTCTCTCTACTTCCTGGAGCCATACCTTTAGCCGCTTCCCTCCTCCACACTCTTCCACCATGATGTTCAGCCTCACCTTGAGCCCCAAGGCATGAAGCCAGCCTTCTGTGGACTAAGACCTCTGAAACAATGAGCTCCTAAATAAGCTTTTCCTCCTAAAATTGTTCTTGTCAGGTCTTTTAGTCACAGCAGTGACAAAGCTGACTAAAACAGTTTTCTATGTTTTTTCCCCTTTTTTTCTCATAATTGAGCTTGGGATTAAGAGACCTGCCAGTCACTGGAAGTTATAATCTGTGGTAAGGGCCCACAGTACACATACTCTGTTGCCAATAAAAGATTCATCCATCCTTTCCTTTCCTTCCTTTCTTATTTTTTGAGATGGGGCTTATATTAGCCAGGCTGGCCCCAGACTCCTGGGCTCAGGTGTCCTTCTGCCTCAGCTTCCTGAGTACCTGGGACTACAGGTGTGCACCATCACTCTCAGCTCAGATCTAGAACACAATGAGTAATAGGTTAAGCTGTCATTGTTGTATGTATGATAGTTTTGGAAGTTACCAAGCCTTACCAGCCCCTTATTTCTGTAGAAATGTAGTCATAAGGCATATGACAAATAGAAAGTTCTCCAGACTAGAACTGGTTGTTGGTGCTGGTCCAGCAGCTATCTAGGTGTAGTGATGGTTGTCCTTCTTTGGTCTTGGGGAGTTATTGCAGAGGTTATTTCTCAATTGGTAGGTATTTGAAGTACACATAATTAAAGAGTGTGTGTGTGTGTTTTTAACTAAGCAACAAGGTTAGAACCACTGACTAGTAGTTCAACTAGGAGCTGAACTCCCTAGTTGACTATGACAATTGAAGGAAGCCTTTCTTTAATAAGTGTTCAGTTATGAAACTTCCAGAGATGGTTTTGTTCCAAATTTCTGTAGATTTTCTTCCTTATTACTAAGCCTGCTGTTGGCATATAGAAAGCTCTAGCAAGGGTCCTCTGGTACGTGCCGGGACATATCACAAAATTGGTTGGATTCAGCAGCATGTCAGATCTCAGTGGCAGAAAGACCTGGAGTAAGGAGCAGAGAGTTATCACTGCAGCTGTTCTAGGCAGTTTCTTGGGGATTCGGGTTATAAAGATTTAAATTTTGAGTGTCTTACTTCTACAAGTCCCAATGATTTTTTTGGTGGGGGGGAAAAAAAGCCTGTTCAGAACGTAAATGTGGAACATTGAAACTCCAGTCCTTCTGCATCAGAAGAGATCTTTTGCTGGGGTGAGGCAGAAGGAGATTTCCTCTTGAGAGGAAATGATGGAGAGAGACCCTTGAACGAACCCAAGCATAGTTTTCATCTGCTTGTCACCTCTCCTAGTGGGCACAGTTCCTAGCAGCTTGTAGGTACCTGATGGATATTGGCTACAGAACTCAAGAAGAAAATGAGGATAAAAGCAATCATTTATTTGCTCGAGAGGGATCTAGAGAAGTGAATCTGTTTTCTGGAGACAAGAGTGCCTATCAGCCAGGAACTGTAGGAAGGGTGAGCAGCAACACGATACTTAGAGACACCTTCAGAGCTAGCTAATAATTGCCTTTGCTGTTTACTGAACTCCAGGTAAAGTCCTGGGATGTCACTAGTGCGAAAGGAACTACACTTTACCACCTTTAAGTGGGTAGAGGGACTGGAGTGGTGGCTCAGCGGTTTCGGCGCTTGCCTCGCATACACAGAGACACAGGTTTGTACCCCAGCATCACGTACACACTAGAATGAGCAATAAAAGCCACATGAAAAAGTAAATAAAATTGATTCTCTTTCCCTTTCTCTCCTTCTCACTGTCCCTCTTTAAAAAAAAAAAATGGGTAGAATTTGTATAAACTAGCATTAGGGAGAATTGTCAAATCCTAAAATAATTACCTAAATATAGCATTTACCTAGAGAGCATAAAATAGAAGCCCACTTCTTTTAAAACTTTCTTTGAGCAGTTTAAACCTGTAGAGTTCTTTCTAAACATATGAATGTATACCTACATATTCAGGCTTAAATAATGTTTGTTTTAATTTCTCCTTCATTTGGTTATTTGTAAAATAACCAAAACTGTTAAGCAAACATAGACTTTGAAAATGTCATACATTGTTTTTGTATGAATAGGAGAAAGGACAAAAATGTTAGGATTCATTTTAGCAATTTATTCTGAGCATGTGCCATGTGTCAGGCACCACGGTAGACACTGGATGGAGTGTTGTAATTCCTTTGCTCAAGGAAGAGAAACTAAATGAAAATATCTCTGAAACTTTTAACACTGCATACTAAGGCTGTGATAGATTGGGGTACAGGCCAGGGATTGGTAGAGTGAAGTATGAGGCAGGAAGATCCAGGGAGATGAGCCAGGAAGGATGGTGGGTTGGCTCTGACAAAGGCTTTCTTTGCTTTGTAATCTTTATATGCTGGTTGAGAAATGAAGCTTCTTAAGGCTCACTTCCGTCTGAGAGCTGCTTACCTTGTTTTGACCGTCCTGGGTAATCAGAACTCGGTCTGGTTATACCAAAAGGCAGCTTTCTTACTGAAAATGTAAGCTTGCATTGAGTTTATGTCCCATAATAACATGGATAGGTTCTGTGCTTAGAGTCCAGGGCCCTGGGTCCATCTCCAGAGAGCCTGTGGGGATGAGGCTATTCACCCAGAGTCTTTTGGCCTTACATGAGGAGGATTGTTGCTTGCTTTCAGGCCTTTTATTCTTAGATTCTTAATATTGGTTTAAGTGGTTAGGTAATAGATACTTTCTCAAAGTTTGGTTGTCTTTATGGCCAGGGCCTTTTATCAAATGCCTTTCCCCCTGCAGACGTGTAGTGCTAAATGTAACTGCCTACTTCTGGATCCGAGGGCTTCTTCCTGTCAAATGAATATGTGTATTTCAACACATTTGTTTTCTTGTGATTACTTTGCAGACATATTAAAAAAAAAAACACCTTTCAAATGGATAATTTGAGTACTCTGAATTTAGATTCATTTTGAAGCTATACTTGCTGAATGAGGGGCCAATGTCAGAGCTGTTTGAAACCCTTTGTATTCAGAGCACTTCTGTGTATCAGCATTCAGTCTTGCTCTAGCAGTAGTGTCATTTAAAGCATCCCCCTTCATCCATCCCCTGCTGAAAATCCCAGCCAGCCTCTACCACAGGGTGCCGAAGAGCCAGGGAAACTTAGAAGATGGAACAACCCTCGTGGTATTTCAGATGACTCCAGCAAGGAGCCAGAGGACTGCAGGGAAGGGAGCCTGGAGACAGAGCTGTATATAGTGATTGTGGTTTATTCATACTTAGGTGACATCTTTGAAGTCATTTTTGTGTTTATTTGGTTGCTGGATTTTTTTTTTTTTTTAATGTGCAGAACAGAGCTGGCATCTTGAGCTTCTCTTACCTTAGTGTTGAAGCACCTTTCCTACGGTGGGGACTAGGACACTGGGTAAGGGAGGGAATGGAAGTAAGAATGCCCTGGAAGACCCACCCACATAAGGAGAAGCAATCCCATGGTCCTACATTGATCACACTTGGTCTCCTTGGAGAAGGCTATCAGTCACTCAACCAAGAGCCTGCTCACTCTCTGATGGGACCTCTTTCTTGATGTTCTGAATTCCAGTCCCCTCAAGTAACTAATTTTCTCTTTAAAATACAGACATGGATTTGGCTCTGTCATAATGAAACCTAAAGGAAGGGTTTCTACATTTTTGTCTGTCTTAAATTTGCAATCCTTCTTTGAATAGGTATATAGTAAACTGTGGGTGTGGGAGAAGAGAGCCGCTGGCCACCGTAGGATCACTTCAGTCCAGTCCAGACTGCCCAGGAAATCCTCAGACGTGCTGCTAACGCTTCTTGCTGTGTCTAAGCAAAACAAATACTTTCCACATAACATCAGAGTGCGCCTTAGAACTCTAGCTTTGAGGGGACTGAACTGATGTTGTTTGAGTTCTAACATTTTGTTGCAGAAATGCCTAAAAGGAGTTAAAACTGGTTGCAATGGTGGACAAGGTTGGGAATGGAGGAAGTCATGGTAATGAAGCAATGCCGTTGTATTTTGACAATGTGCTTCAAGTGGGCTTGTGCAGATGTCTGGCTTGGTTATAGAAAGCCCCGTTAAAAATTACAGAAGGTCAAAATTGAGGAACTTAGCTAAGGCAATGGCAGAGGTATTGATGGGGAGGAATAGGTGAATTTGAAAGGTATTTGATGCCTAGAAGAAAAGGAACATTTTGATTAAAAAAAAAAAATTTCCCTCATCCCAGTTTTTTTGTGCTTCTGGGTAACTTTGTTATTTTCATAAGCCACAGAGATGAAATGACTTTTCCTCACATAACTAAACTATTACCTAGTTAGATCATAGAAATGATTCCAAACTGCCACTGGAGCATAGAGGTGATATCCTTTTATCCCTTTGCCTGACAAATATTTCCGGAATGTTTCTTCCTTTACAGCATTATGGTATGAATTTAGCTGTTAACCAGGAAGACTCAGCACTATTCTTAGTACTTTTCCAAATCATTGTCCTTTATCTGCAATAATATATGCAAACCCAGACGTTCTGTGGTCTCTGTATTTATGTATGTACACACATGTGTCTGTTTATTCAGGCATCTCATTAACATTAGTTGATGTAATTGAATTTTGCAGCTACTCTGTGAAATGGCTGCTGATCTGGTTCTCCCAAATGTTAATAGATTTGTGACCTTGATTCTATAAGATAAACAACAGGTTTAGCCCCAGCTGGCCTCTCCGTCCTTTATTGAGCCCTGCTGCATTGCAGGTATTGTACAGGGAACTTTATGCCCATCCCTTGCGAAGTTCCATGAGGCTTTAAACACAAGTTGATAACCTTCTACTGCTGCACTCCCTTTCCTTTGTGCATTTTTTTTTAACCAAAGTGTGTGTACTTGGGTTTTAAGTTCAAATGCCATCTCCACACCATGCCTCTGTGACCTTGGCCAGAGCTCCCTGTACTTCTATAGGACCTGGCAGCACACCAGGTCCCCAGCACAGTGCATTCTGCCATAGATGGCCATCCTGTGTCCTGTCCTACTGAGGTGAAGCTGTGGTGCTTCATCACTGTATCCTGTGTACCTGGCAGGTGCTCCAGGCGATCATTTAGATGGTGTATAGTAGTTTACATGTGGATGTGGTAACCTGAAAGGTTCACTTTATTGTGTAACTATTTCAGATGTGGATGTAAACTCTCTTAGAATGTGTATTTCAAAGTTACAACAAAAGGCACTGTTAAACCAAAATTCTTTTTTTAAAGAGAGGACAGTGAGTGGAGAGAGAGAGAGAAGCAACTTTTATTTAGGGTTTCATGTGACTTTCATGCCTCAGACACTTCATTGTATACGTGGTGCTAAGGTTTGAACTCGTGTACTCGCGCATACTAGGCAAGCGCCGCAACTGCTAAGCCACCAAACCAAAATTCTTGAGGCCAAAGGATCTCTGAAATAAAAGGTCCATTGTAGATGCTATCTGGAAAAAGACCCGCCCTGGGACCTCCACCAGCAGTTGGGAGAGTAGTGGTTGGAGGTGTCTGCTGGAGCCAGAAGCCAAGAACATTTTTATAATGAGAATGCAGGGAAGGAAAACATAAATTGTTTGCATTGCTACACTGACTGTGGAGAAGAGGGGCAGAGTGATGCAAAGTGGGCAACCTTTTGGGATGGGAGGACAGTCACAAGGAGAGGTACTCACTGCTTCAAGATTGGTTGCACTGGTGCCTGGTGGTCCGGCTGTCTGGATTTGAGTCAAGGTTTCGACATATATTCAGGAATGCTCAGGAATGTAGAATAGATTTTTGTTGGTTTGGCTCATAGTCATTAACTGATTTACTTCCCTTATCTCTCTTCCCCTCTATCCTCTGGCCTTTGGAATTAAACTTAGAACATCTCAGTTTTTCTTTTATCAACACACAAAGTGGCATACAAGGTGGTACTGCTGTAGGCTTCTGGTCAGTAGAGAACATTGGTGAAAAATGTTAGCTTTTTGAGCAATCATTCTTTTTACTTTTATGAGTACATCCTTAAGTTCAACACAGTCCTAAGGCTGATTAGAAAGTCTTTTAGAATAACTTCTACTGGAATAAGTGTTTCCAGAATTTAGTGGCCTGTAATAAAGCCATAAAAACTGACCCTGAAATTAATTGAAATAAGACATTTTGCCAAAAAAAATTTTGAAACATTTGTGTTCTATTTACCTTGAGCTAGAAAAGGTACTCTGCAATTGTTTTAATGGGAGTTGGATAATAAAAGATGATTGCTAGAATTGTTTTGTTGAAAGAGATACTAAAAATACCTTGAGGCCTTACCGAATTTGAATTAAGAGCGCCAGTTGTCTGTTCTTTACCCAGATCAGGGGTTTGTTAATTTCTGGACAAGGGAAATAACCTAATTTCCTACTTGCTTACTGCTTCCTCCTCTGCCCTCCTGTAGCTTTAGGGTTCAGATTTAGTGACATCTCTCTCAGTAGAAGTCACCTTTTTTTTTCTTTTTCTAAATGTCTGTAGGAGTTTGCTGATTGTTTATTACCTTCTCCCACTCCCTTTCTTGGGGGACTAGTCTTTCCTGTTAGGTGATCTCAGCTTCTAGAGACATTGTCTTGGTCCTCAGAGGCCTCCGGTGAGGGTGAGCCCTGCCTCTTCTCTCCCCTTGGCAGCCCTGCCTCCATGCATGCTCTTCCACTTTAGTTAAGGGATTGTCTGGGCAGTAAAAGCCATTAATGTCATTAATTTGTGAGATAAGTTCCTACAGTTGCAGGGACTGATAGAGATATGGAGTTAGTCTTTGCTTTTGACCTCTGGCCAGGCCCCAGCAGGACACTGCCACTGTGAAGGGTTTTCCCCTGTGGTGGCTTGTATAGCTTAGGGCATTTTCTGGGTACTGCTATCTCTGAAGCAATTGAAGTTTTCAGCAGGAAGTCCTCAGCAGCACAGGGATTACTTGTAGATTCCAAAGAGCAGCTTTCAGGGCCTGAAGACAGATGTTTCCTCCTTATTGCTTTCATATCTTAAGCCCAGTTCTTTCCTTCCTGGGAAAATTTAGTCCCTCTGAACCTCTTATCTGCTTCCTAAGGCCTGTCTCCAATACCTGACATTTACAATCTACCCCTGGCCCTGTCCACCTCCATGGCCATCCTGCAGAAGCAAAGGCGTTTATTCTGATGGGTGACTCTCAGCCACTCTGTTGGCACTGGGCAAACTAGAGGGTCCCCATAATCATCAGGCCTGTGGGGCTGAAAGAATTTGGATATGCCCTTAAGCTACTTCATTGTGAGAAGATTGCAAGTTAAATTTCTAAAATCTCAAAAGAAGACTATACCTTAAAGCTTGGATCACTTTCTGCAACTATTTTCTGAACTTTTGAAAATAAAGAGCTTTTATTTAATATGGTGCTGAAGTAGAAGAGTTTATTGCTAATGATGCAGGATTCTGTTTTTCCTTGAAACATTATAGAACATGTTTTTTAATCAGTTATACATACACAAAACATTGAGACACTGTGATTTTATCCTCTTAGTAGATACAGTTGATTGTCAAGATTAAAAATGCATTTTTGAGTGACCCATTAAAAAATGAGAGACCTGGTATACATGAGGTTGACCTAGGCAGTCTGAAGCAGACCTGGGGCAGAATGGGTCTGTCTTTTGAAATACTAGTAAGGTTGTAAAGAAAGGAGAAACTTCTGTGCCTGTTTATCATGTCCTGGCTTCTGAACTTTTATTTGATGCTTTACTATTACCATTCCAGAATACATGTCATCTTAAAATGATTGATCCCAATGATCATTCCTTTTTCATAGCCAATAGAAGCAAGCTGTTTCCAGCTCTGTAGCTAGAAGAAAGCAATGGGGCTATTTCTGTTTAGGAATGAGTCTATATGAACTTAGAAACTAAATGTTCATTAAATATTCTCAGAAAAATTATAGATCATTAAGACAAGTCTCACCTGCACTGATTGTCATGTGTCATAGCACAGAGTCCGATTTCTTATTTGGGAATGGCAACTAGGAAAATTTCTTCTTGTTTTCTTTTTTCTTTTTCTTTCTTTTTTTTTTTTTTTTAAAGAGAGGGACAGTGATAGAAAGGCGAAAGGCAGAAGCAATTTTTGTTTAGTTTTTCATGGACTTTTATTGCTCGGACACTTCATTGTGTACATGGAGCTGGGGTTTGAATCTGCGCACTCGTGCATGCAAGGCAAGCGCCGTAATCGCTGAGCCACTGCTCCAGCCCTTGGAAACAATTTTTATTTAGTTTTTCATGTGGCTTTCATTGTTCCGAGTCTTCACTGTGTACGTGGTGCTGGGGATCTGAACTTGCGCATGCCAGGCAAGCGCCACAACCTCTGAGCCACTGCTCCAGCCCCAGGGATTTTTTTTTTTTAATGTATAGTTTAGATGTATAAAAGAAAAGCAGTGTTCCTGATCCCCGCAATGTTTTACATGGTATATTTTAAGTCTGACTTTTTTTTTTTTTTTTTTAAGAGCGAGAGGGACAGTGAGAGAGAATTTTATTTAGTTTTTCATGTGGCTTTCATTGATTTGTCTCTTTGTTGTGTGTGTGGTGCTGGGGTTCCAACCTGTGTCCTCGTGCATGCCAGGCAAGTGCCATAACCACTGAGCACTGCTCCAGCCCCATAAGTGTAGCTTTATATGTAGCACATAATTGAATCTTCTTTTTAATGTTCATCATAACATGCCTTGCCTTTTAGTTGGAAGTATTTTGTCCTTTAACACTTCATGTAATTATATCATTGGCTTAGTTTATCATTTAATTATTTTTTGATTGCCCCCTCTGTGTTCTTCTTCTCCTGCCCTCTTCTGGCTTATTATTTATTTCATAATTCCACATACTTTTTTCACTATTTTGGCTGTATATCTTTGTTATTTTAGTAGTTCTTTGGGGACTATAATATATACCCTTAACTTTTCAGAATCCATATACAGTTAATATTTTACCATTTTATGTAAAATATAAAAATGTCCCTGCTTTTTATATGTCTATATACTATTCATTTGCCCTCAGTCTCCTTCCTCCCTTTTGTTTTCACATTCTTTCCCTTTTACTTCAGAGTATATACTTTGCTTGTTTACTTTGAAAAAGGATTCCTTTTGTTCTCTATCTTCTCTTGCTCTGAAGGTTGAATAGTTAGGAATGCATATCAGTGTTGTGGCTTTGAGGAGATAACTGTGATGTGTAAATGAGTTAATTTACCATGCTGTACTGGCACTGGACAAGGATTGCAGTTAAGTTTTGCAGGACGAAAATACAAATAATGATAAAGACTTATATTACATTCTCTGAAGTCTTTCTTTAAGATGTGATAGAATGAATGGTGGAAGAGCTGAACACTGATTTAACAAGATAGATTATTCTCCAGGTAGGCAAACATTTCTGAACAAACAATCCGAGACCATTGTGATATCTTCAAAATATTTTACCAGAAAGGCCAATGTTGTGACTCACCTTAAAAATAAAAATTTAAAAAGCCCTCCAGGTTTCTCCTTTTTCTTTCACTTTGTTCTTCTTGTGGACCTCAGCCCTTGTTTAAGTTCAGTATGGGGTTAGAGTTGTGGAGCACACGAAAATCAGGCATTTTCTAAAAGCAATTTTTGGGTTACTTAGTTTAGAAATACTTAGTATTTAGGGCTGATCCAGAGCTAGAAAGGAAAATAGGTGAGATTTGTAGATCTCAATTGTAGGTTGGAATTTTGAGACTGGGCTAATTATTTCAAGAGGGTTGAATTCAGGAGGGGAATTTCCCTGGTATGATTTGGAATTGCACTAGGATTCAGGACTCAGTGAAAGGGAGTGCCATTTTGAGAACTTTTGAAGAAAAAGACTCAAATTAAGAAAGTAGAAATAGTTATTGAAGTTCAAGAAAGTTTCCTGAGACAAATTTTCTTCTGGTAAATATACTTTAAACCAACTGAAAATCCTCAGAGTGGACAAGAATGAATTCTCAAGCCACTCATGGGGAATAGCTGGAGAAGCAGGCTTGGGAGAGTAGAAGCGTAAAGTAGTGGTGGTAATGCCTTGAGGTTCACAAACATCATTTTCAGTTTTGCACTTGGGTGAACAAACTTAGAAAGGAAATGGCAGGGTGGGGAGCTGGGAGTTTTGGGAAAGAAGCCCTGCCATTGGCCCTGATGACCATGGAAGCAGAACCACTGATTAACACTGTGAGCAGAAATAAGGTGGAAGAGGTGTGTAAGTAACAGCTGGGCAGTTTTGAGCACACACCCCAACATTGCACACTGATGCAAAATCACAGATGAACCCCAAACCTGAGTGATAGATCCAGCTCTTTGGAAACCTGCAGCAAACATACTAGGTGCTGGGATCCTGTGGCTCTCCATGAACAGCCATGTAGCTGCCCTGGAAGTGAAGGGGGAACTGCATGTAAATGCCAGGCTGTCCCTATTGTTCTTGGATCTCAACTAGAGGACAGAAGAAGCCAGTAAAACAGCACTCTTGATGTGGTGGGTCAGAAACCATGCTCACCCCCTTATGTTATCGTCATTATATTATAATTAACCACTCATTCCTGTGTGTGGTAAATAACAATGCTGACATGGTCACAAAATAACAAGAAGCATACGGATCACAACTGGTTTTAACTAAAAACCTCTCTAAAGATTTATTTAGGTTCCTTAATCATAGAGAGGTTTGGAGGACTGGCATGTGGTTTCAGTTTACAGTTATAAGTGTTGGCCATGGGGATGGGTACATGCTAATGTTGCCAGGAAGGAAGAGGAATGGGCTTGTGTTCTCTTCAGGGCCCTCCTTTGGTCTTAAAAAAAAAAAAAAAAAATCTGAAGTCAAGATCTGTGTTTGTATGAAAGAAGGTATGATGACGTTTATACTGTATGTGAGACAGGCGTGTCAGTAGTACAAGAAAACTTTCTCAGTGCTGAAATACTTTCATTGGTAAAGTTTCCTATCAGTTCAAAACCATTGACTCTGTAGACCTTTGAACGAATAAATATCTCTTTTAACCTTTGTCTTATGTTAAAATTATAATCTCCATTAGAAGAATTAGGCCCTATCTTTGGGGATAGAGCTATGTGGATAGAGTTCATCTTTTATATCCATGGATTCAGACAACCTTAGGGTCAAAAGTATTAAGAAATTCACATCTGTACTAAAAATGTACAGACTTCTGTTCTTATCATTATTCAGTAAGCAATATAGTACAAGTATAGCATAGCATTTACCTTGTTAGGCATTATAAGTCATCAGAGATAATTTAAAATATGTGGTAGGATGAGCTTATGTTATATACAAACACTAAGGCATTTTACATAAAGGACTTGAGTATTTGTGGATTTTGTTACCCAGGGGGAGTGGGGGAAGGTGCTGGAACCAGTTCCCGCAGATGACTACTTCTATTTGGGCAAAAAAGAAAAAATAAGCTAGTTTAGCTTAGGTGTTTTGAAGTAAATCCATGAGGAGTCATTTGGTGATCTTCCTTCAGCCATGTGTGTGTGTGTGTGTGTGTGTGCGCATGTGCACACATGATATGTATGTGTCGTATGTAGTAATTCAGGCTTGAAATCATTTTCCATCACTTGGGTCTAATAATGGTGTGTAAAAGTAAATGGTAATCCTAGGAGCACAGACAAAGGCCTGGATTAAAGAGTTCAGTAAGTCTGTATGATTAGAAAGCTTCACTTATATTTGCCCAAGTGTGCTTTCCTGCATTGCTTGCCAAAGATGATAAGGAAAGTGGCATCTCTGAACTATTGTCTGGAAGTTGGAGGAGTGGGAGGGAGGGAAGGCTAATGAGAAATGTAAGCAATGCTTTCCTGTCCTGCATAGAAGAACTGGATCTTCTGTGTTTGCTATCTTCATGGAGCTCACTCCAGTATTGACTTTGCCCTTGCTTGGAGAAAATCCACTCATTCATTCATTTGTATCTTGGTATCCATTACATTTTAGGCTTATAACGCTGTGGAGGACACAAAGGTTAATTGATAGAAAGCTCCTGATCCACTAGAAGCTTGTATTTCTGATAGGGGATAGAAGGATGGTTACTGCAACTAATTATAACACACAAGGCTGTTCTGATATTCATTCAGGGCTTGATATTTTCAAAGTACCTTCATGCACTTCTCTTTATTCCTCTAAAGTGTTGACTATGTGGAAAAAACTGAAGTTCAGCCAGGTCATCTAGGTGGAGAGGTGCAGATCTGGAGCCCAAAAGTCACCTCTAAGATGTTTTCTGCCTCCATTTTCCCCACCATTCCCCTTGTACAGTGGTTAACAGAGGGGGTTGCTTGCCTGGCGAATCAGCATGCTGGTGAAGATCTTGAGCAGGGCTTTATTTATGAAGAAAATGACTGAAAGGGCTTTGAGGAACAGAAGGAGATCAAGGGTACATTGTTCAAATGAGCAAGCTAGAGAAGGCTGTTACTTGAAAAGATCCTGGGTGTCGTATTTTTTCTTCCATTCATATATTCATTCAAAAATGCACTTAGTTTAGTTACTACATGCAAGACCATAGATTTGTTGATGTGAGGGTTATAAAATAAGGCTAGGTGTGACTCTCCTTTCGGATCTTACAAAAGTCTACCTGGAAGATAACAGGTCATTGTAAGAGCATGGTGAGTGGGGGGGGAAACGTGGTTAGCATCCTCTTGAGAAAGGAACGTGGGCTTCTCTCACCTCTCAGGATGGTGTTTCTTTAGGCTGACATTTACTTCAGAGAGCTGTGCTGAATACTATATCCAGCTACGAATAAGGAGACATCCCTCAGCTTCTGCACATTGGAGGCACCCAGTAGATAAATTATCTATGTAATGCCTCCTCACCTTCAGAAGAAAATCCTGTGTCCTTATTGGTGGGGAAAGCCCCCTGTGGTCTAGTTGGCCAGTTTTAAACTCTTCCCTGCATCCTACTCTTTCACCAGTCTCCCTGCAGTCTCTTACATATTCCCATGTCACTCTGTGGTCCAGCCCAAATGCAGCGGCGCTGTGTCCCAGCAGCGAAGAGCCGGGATCAGTTCTAGTACATAGTAAATGTTGCTATTCTCAACTGCTATATAACGCAGTCACTCTCCTGTCTATAGTCCTGCAGTGTCGCTCTGTCATCTCTATTATTCTTAATTGGAATCTGTCCATCTATCACTTTAGCTCGTCTCTCATCCACTCTTATGTTTTGCCTTCCCCACCTGTCTCCATCATATTTTAGCCTTTCTTTGTACCTAAAAACCCTTTGCCTTTTGCTAATTATTATTATTATTACTCCTTTTTTTTCTTTTTTTTGTACTCAGAATTGAACCCAGAGGTGCTTTACCACTGAACTTCATTCCCAGTCCTCTTTTATTTTTTTTTTGAAGCAAGAGGGTCTCACTAAATTGCTTAGGCTGGCCTTAAGCTTGAGATCTTCCTGCTTCAGCTTCCGGAGTTGCTGAAATTACAGGTGCATGCCACCACGCCACACATTGCTGATTAATTCTTTAGGATCACTTTTTCCACCCCTTGGAGGTTCTCTTTACTCTGACTTCTACTCCCTTGAGGTCCTTGTCTCGTATTTACAATGCTTTGCAAATATCTTTATCATTGGGCTGAATGTGTTGGCAATTTCCTATTACTTCTGTACATTTCCCTGAGCACTCATGAAAAAGGCTGAATGTCGATTAATTTCTACATTTCCAGCTTGTTCTTGAGGCACCGTAGACTCTCAGTAAGTACTTGTTAACAAATGAATTGAAGAAGGAAATTTATCCACTTTAAATATGTTATATTTTCAGAAGTGTTTTTCAATTAACTGGGGATAAAATTTATTAGTATATTTTGAGAAGGAGGGAGATCAACAGGAGGACTAGCCTGCTTCCATGATTGCTGGGAGAGGGGCATGAAAAGCTGGGGGACCTGGGACCAGATGACAACTACAGCAAATCCAATAGTGCCAGGTGGGTCTTAAGAACTTCCATTTGGGGCTGGAGCGGTGGCTCGGTGGTTACGGTGCTTGCCTGGCATGCGGAAGTACACAGGTTCAAACCCCAGCAACCCACGTACACAACTAAGTGTCAAAGCAACGAAAGTCATGTGAAAAACTCAATAAGATTTGATTCTCTGTCTCTCTCTCTCACTATCCTTCTCTTTAAAAAAAAAAAAAAAATGAACTTCCATTTATTGTAAACACAGTAGATTTGTGATGGTAACACCAGCTATTTGGTTGATCATAGTATCCTTAATATATTGAAACTCCAGTGTGTTGCCTGGAAAGTTCTCAAATTATCCAGTTATAGACATGTGATGTAGTGTTTTCTCCTTGGTTCTCTGAATTACCTAGATTTTAATAGAGTTATCGGTATAACATGGGAGGTAAATATAGCCTCTCCATAGGGTACAATAAATCAGTGTCACTTGGGTTAACAGAGAATGCATGAGAAAGGGTAACATGGGCCACAAAAGATGAATTTATTGACTTAATTCAAGAATTTGGAGGAAATAAAATATGACGTCTCTGTTTGCTCTCCAAAGCATATCAGTATGGCCCTTTAAAGAACCCGGAGAGTTATATCTGATAAACATGTTCTAATGAGGTGAATTCTAAGAATTTTTTTCCATTCTCCCCTGCAGCTTTGCCCTGTCAGATGAAGCATACAGATCCCTCCGAGATCAAGATAAAGATCAATGCATTCTCATTACAGGGGAAAGTGGAGCTGGAAAAACAGGTGAGGCCACCACCAAACAACCTGACCTTCTCTTCTGTGGAAGGTAAATGCAGAATGATGCAGCAGAGAGGACAGATGGGGCCTCATCAGGAAAACATGGGAGGCGGCTGATGAGATTAGGCGGCATTTTGGGGCAGGGCGACTTGCTGCATCTTTCATGTGTGGAACCAGCTGGGGTTCCAACCAATGTGGGGGTCTGGTGCTGGATTCTGGTCCTTGGCAGTGCAGTCTCTGGGTGTGTCGAGGCCTCTCCTTTTTTCCAAGACCCCATGGCCCATGTGATCTTAGAGTTGAATCATTTCCCCAAGGAATATCAAATTATTCAGGTTTGCATAGGCCACAACCATACCTTATCTCTGTTAATAAGTAAGGAAAGCAACAGGAAAAGGCTTAATTTTGCTTGAGTCTCATAATCCCAAGAGAATGGACACGCACATGCGCGTGCGTGTTTGTTTATATTTTAGATATCTGGCAACCTCTCCGTAAAACGGACCCCCCCCCAAATGAAGAGGCTGTGCTTTTCTTGTGCATTCGTCTGATTTATGGCTTTGAGAGTGAGAAAGTGATTTTATATAGGGTGTTCAGCTACCTGAAAAGATTCAAAAGACCTACTTTCTCTGACTTTGAACCTGGAAAGGTTAAAATTGCTGTTGATGGAGCTGGTGAGTCAGTGGAGGAGGCAGAGGCTGAAGGAGAAGATATTTTATCTACAAAACATTTTCATCGTATAAATGAGAATCTCCTAACTGGTCATTTTTTTTTTTTTTTTACTCTGCAATCATTGGGATTTTAAATGTGTGTGCTTTGCATGGCTATCTGATGG